>JAABOM020104656.1:0-25560 GCA_011800125.2 Solanum clarkiae
AAAAAAAAAGAAAGAAAAAAAAGAAAAATGAAAGAAAAGAAAGAACATGAAGGAGAAAAAAGATGGAAGAAAAAAGAGTAAATTTTTTTTTAAAAAAGAATGAAAGAAAAAAAATAGACAAAAAAAGTAGAAGCAAAATAGTATAGAAATTATAAGCAAAACATTTGGGAATAAAAGTGTAAATTTCTTGGTCAAACATAAATGACTTTTAAGCTAAAAAGAAAAAAATAGGGAAGATCAACTTTTAACTTTTGATTTTTTTTTAAAAGCTATTTTAAACTTATTTTAAGTGATTTTAGAATTTATCAAACACTTCCAAAAGTTAAAAAAACTTAAAAACAGGTTTGATCAACTTCTAAGCTCATCCAAACACTCTGTTAGTCCTTTTTCTATAAATTTTATTAAACCTAATTAATAGCTTCTTTCTTCTTCTTCTTATAGATTTTATTAACAGCTTAATTAATTAATTATTAGTACTATTATTTACACACAATGACCAGTTATTATTTCCTTTTTCATTAAGTTATGCAAGAATCTAGAAAAAAAAAAAGGCTAGTTAAAAATAGGGTCAGCTCTATAGCTAAACAAGTGAATCTCTATACGTTGGGCCCTAAAATTACTTATCTGAATTTTGTAAATTATTTGGGTGTGTGATTAAGTACGAAACTTCTTCCTTTACTATTAATTAGTACATTTATTTTGTCTTTCTTTTAAATATTTTTCCCTTCACGTACAATCAATTCTATTTTTGATGTTTTCACCGTTTAATTTCAATATAATTTTTTTTCCAAAACAGTTATTTATTTTGTCTTGTTTAAATGATCAATACATTTAAAAGGAAATCCTTTTCTTAACTAATGTATGAACTTCATCTAAAAAGTTTAAATAGTTTCATTAAAGTTATATTTGTATCCGGTCTCCAATTTAATTAACATACAATTCATTAAAACCAATGATAGAATCATGTAATATAATTAGAAATACATGAAATCCCTAACAAGTTTCATAACTTATCAAGGAATTAACAAATGGATAAAATGTTATACAACAACAACATATCTAGGGAAATCCAACAAATGAATAAAATGTTATATTTCTATTTTAATTTTTAGAATTTAAAATAAAAAAAATTAGATTTTTCTGGCTACGAACTAATAATTTCCTTTCTTGAATTCTTTTATGAGTGAAAGAAATTTGGAACATAAAGAAAACTTTATTAGATTTTTTTGACTGAGTTGGAACATAAAGAAAACTTTAAAATGGATCACAACTCAATTTCCCAACTCCAACTAGAATTTATTTTTAGTAGTTTTTTTTTTTTTTTTGGTTTCTTAATTACCAAAACAAGCTAATTTTTCTTTTAAAAGAAAAAAACTATTGCTCTATTTAATATTTCAAACATTTGGTTAAAAATATTTTAACAAGTTTTATTACGAATCAATATGTTGTATTTAGGGTGTGTTTCGTACGAAAAAAATTTTGTTTTAAAAAATATTTTTAATTTTCTTATATTTAATTGATTTAAATATTTTTAAATGAACTTATTTACCTCAAATTTATTAAAAATGATTTTCTTTCAAAAATAAAAAAAATAATTTTCAAAACTCTTCTGAAAAAATTAATTTTTTTATTCCATCCATATCCCACCTCCTACCCCCAAACCAACCCTCAACTCCTAAAAAAATTAAAAAAAATAAATTTTTTAAAATTTATTTTGGAAAAACACTACAAATTTTAAAAAATTAGCCTTTTTTTTTTTACCTCACCCCTACTCCTACCCTCTACCACCACGAACCCCCCTCTCCCTCCCCCCCAAACCCCACCAATAAATTATAATTTTTTAAACTTATTTTTAATAAAATTCTTCAAATTTTAAAAAAATTTCAAGTTTTTTACCCAACTCCTTTTCCGACACCCTATCATCTCCCATGAAAAATATAAATTTTAAAAAATATTTTCTTAAAAATGTTTCGATTTTAAAAGTTAAATTTTTTACCCTCATTCCTACAGTCAACACCCCTACTGCCCCTCCCCCTCCTTCTCCCACAAAAAAAATTAAAATTTTTAAAAATTATTTTTAAAAAATATTTTAAATTTTAACTTTTTTACATCACTCCTATCCCGACTCCCCTACCAGTCTCCCCACCCTCCCACCCTATAAAATATTTTAAAAAAAAAAATTTCAAGAAAAGTCAATGTTTATCCCACCCTTACCCCTACCCCAAAACACAACTTGCCCAACCTCCCCCCCTCCCCGCCGCAATGAAAAACAAAATAAAATCTTAAAATTTATTTTTTTGAAATATTTCAATATTTTTTTTAACCCAAACCCTTTCTCCTCACAATTTAGATTGTACACGAATAGAAGCTTGTTGCTACTTTTTCACCTTAAAAGTTATTTTTTGAAAAATATTACTTTTGATTATCAACCAAACACATTAATCAACAAAACACGATTAAATAAGTAAGAAATCAACTTTTTTTTTCATGAAAACGTGTTAATAAAAATCATTTTTCTTCATACCAAATATAATTCTTTTGTCTATATTAACAAACTTTTTACGCCCCGCTACCTTGAGTTGCGTTAAAATTGATACACCATGAAAATATGCCTAACCAAATTCATCCAAATTTAGGCAGATTAATAGATTATATTTTCATGAACTATTGTTTTCACCCATGTAGAAATTAATCATTCAAAATATAGATTGCATATGTGGAAGAAAATATACGTTGTTCAAAATGAGAGGAGGAATTTGAACTTTTAAGCGAACAAGGGAGAAGAAAATTCTTAATAGCACTTTAGGACCTTTAATTATATTAATCTCTAATTATGATACTCGTAATCTCTAACTACGTACATATATCGTTACGTTAATTTTAATAGAAATGTGCACTTTTGATTCTTTTTCCTGTGAATGCTTACAGATTTAGTAATTATTAATCGCTTCGTCCCTTAATTACCTATTTGTTGTGTTACTCCATAGTTGATAGTAATATAATTTTGGATGTAGTTTATACAAATACATCTTATATAAAAGGACTAGAATTACACATTTCGATTAATTGAAAGTTAAATATGATTCATCAAATATCACAAGTACAAAAATCAAAATGTACCTATATCTTTGGGAAGAAAAATGTTATTATCCTAGGAACTGTTAATTTCATTTTCTTTTTACATTTAATTAGTTCCAAATACCTGATTGTATTTATCTATATATTTATGATTAATTTTTGTTATATATATTTCATTAGGCACAAAATGAGAGATCAGACAACAAAACTCTTCGAAGTGAATAAAATACTTCATTCTAAGAATATGACAATGAAAGAGACAATGAAGAGTATAATGTGCCCACAATGTGATTTTGAAAGGGCACGAAATTTAGAAAAATTGAAAGTAGAAAATCAAAGGTTGAGAGACGATATAAACCTTTTATTTTATTTTATTTTTGCTTTTTGATTAAGTTATTTTTCTTGAAAAAATTATCTATTTATACGAGAGACAAAGTGCTAATGATCTAAACTTGATGAGGCGATTTGAGAGTTCAGGTATGCATGTCACGGAGTTTACACCCTGGACGTGACCGACACCTTGAACCATTTATGGTCCCAAGTGAATCACTTGACATGGCTACGTTATTCCGTGGAAGACTTAAATAATAAATGACAGGCTTAATTATAATAAGTTAAAGATACTGCAAAAATCTGTATAAATTGAATAGTGAAAATATACCAAAATAACTTACATCCCAAAATAATTGAAAGTAAGAACTGAACTCCTATCATCTAGTCTATGGAACCTCTAACTCAAATAATCTGAGATAATTATCGTGACAGGCCCACGGTAACCATAACTGAAAAGAAATGCTAAAACATAAATAAAGACTCCAACGTCTCTAGTTGGTAAAAGTCTTACCGATGGCTGAATGAAAAGTTGGTCCTCAAAGGAGTGTCTGCTGAGGAATTTTTTCACCTACGTCTATATCATAAAACGATGCAGGTCTAGAGGAAGTTAGTACGTGAAATGTACGAGCATGTAAAATAGTCAAAATCGGGAAGTTAGATAGGGTACTATACTCAAAAGTAGCTAAAACATGTCTCAAAATATGATAGTATAAGTAATAAATAAAATGCATGTTGAAAGTAAAAACATATGCTAAAACTCTATATGCAAGAATTAATTTACTTTAGCTTGGAGAGTTTCTCTAACCGACAACCATCACTATGAGCTTCGTAATGATACAGTGTCTTGCCCACGCTGCTAGAGCCATCCCATACTTTATCAGGGTAAGGGATGAAGACTAGGGGAATGGATCCATCCCAAAATTTAGCCATCTCAATGGCAATCAGGAGTTGTACTTTTGGTACAATCATATCCTATGCCGACTACATAGTTTATGAATTCAAGTTATTATTACTCTCACTCGTATCGATGCTCAATGCTACTTCCAAAATAACTTTTATAATGCTCATACTTAAAAGAACATAATCTGTTTTAGGTATTACTTTTCTTCTTTTTGGGGTTTAGCCTAACTTAGCATTCTCTTAACTTTTCTCAAAACTTTCTAAAGTCATAGATTTCATGCTTCACTATTCATAAAATACTTATACTAATGTTTTTTTTATGTTTGAAGCAAGAATGAAAAATTCATAGATTTTCGTAGTAACTTTAGGATATAATTAATTTATCAATAAAAAATTAGTATCTCAACCTAAGACCTCATTATAGTAAGAAAATTCAGTAAGTTTCATGCTTTTCTTCAACAATAGCATAAACAAGAAAGTTTCTCAAATTAAAGGAATCTTGTTTCTGACTAATAACTTGATACTTGGAGAAAACTGGTAGTCACATGATGGTGAAATAGTGAAAAAGATTTTTTTGTAGGCCTTACATACCTGTGGGAATTAGGTTCTTGAAGAAATTTGAAGAAAGTGCTTGAAAGCCCTAGCTTTTGCCTTTTTGAAACTACATTCTAAGTTTGGAGAGTGTTTGAACGTTAATGATTTGAAGAATCACAATTTAGGGATTTAATTAAGTGAAAACTGAAAAATTTAAGCTTAAAGGATGAGAAAAATTGAAAATGCCCCTCTTTAAAATCACTGTTCGAGTTGGTTACGAGCCCATCTACGGCCCGAGAAGTTTATATGGCCTGTAGGAATCTATTTGTAAGTTTTGGACGAATTTCGGGGCCACTGGATCGATTCTACAAGACCAATCTACAGCCTGTAAAAGTTTTAATAACCTGTAGTTGGGTCTGTAAGTTCTGGGGCTGAAAATTGGACTTGTAGAAGTTTTTCTACGAATTGACAGTATGGGTCATATTTCATTCCACGACCTGTAATTCAAAGTGCAGAAACAACTTTGTACTGATAGATTATCGTAAAATGATCATCACTTTTGACTCCAAACTCCAAATAAGATGAAATCAGTTGCGTTTGAAAGCTAATTCAATGAAACTTCATTTGTTAGGTAATAGGACTCCTAATTATTAGTGTGCTAAGATTTATCGTTATTTAAAATTGATCCTTGCATAATTCAAAGTGAAAAACTTATCTGATAGGAAAGTTTTGAACTCAACTAAGTACTAGGGGTCTCTCATGACCCGAATTCACTTTCAACACACTTTCCACCTATATTAATGATCTTTAAAATGTAAGTACAAGTAAAGTATTACTAGGTTTAATCTTATGTATTTACGACGATGAATTTTCAGATCTTAAGAGTAGAATTGTGAGGTGTTACAATATCTCCCCCTTGGAATCATTAGTCCTCAAATGAAGGTGAAACTAGGGAATATAAGTATGGTTGTTACTCATTAATTAGTTTATCAACAAGAAGCTATCTAGATGTCTTATTACTCATATTTAAGGATGTATCTTAACTCAATGATAGGAATAAGGAATATTATCTTCATGTTCGTCATTGGAAGGCACGAATACATGAGGATATCTAGCTTTCATATCTACCTCAGCTTCCCAAGTGGCTTCCTCGACAAACTGGTTCCTCCACAATACTTTAACAGAAGTAATTTCCTTGGTCCTCAATTTATGAACTTGACGATCTAGTATCTGAACTGGGATCTCTTTATATGAAAAGTTGTCGTTGACTATAATACTCTCTATAGGCACAACCAGTGTAGGGTCCCCCAAACACTTCTTAAGCGTAGAAATATGGAATAGTGGATGAATAATAGCTAACTCTTGTGGCAATTTTAATTCATATGCCACATTTCCAATCCTCCTTATAATCTTGTGTGGGCCAATATATTGAGGACTGAGCTTCTCCTTTTTCCCAAATCTCATTACTCCTTCATCGGTGAAACCTTTAGGTACACCCAATCACCTACCTTAAATTCCAAATCTCTCCTTCTAACATCGTTATAAGACTTCTGCCGACTTTAGGCTATCTTTAGTCTCTCTTGAAGAACTTTCACCTTCTCCATAGCTTGATGGACTAAATCAGGTCCTATCGATCCTACCTCACCAACTTTAAACCATCCAATAGGCAACCTAGACCTGCTCCCATAAAGGGCCTCATAGGGTGCCATTTGTATGCTAGCTTAGAAACTGTTGTTATAGAAAAATTTAATTAAGGGTAAGTGATCATCCCAGTTACCTTTAAAGTCTACAACACATGCCCTCAACATATCCTCAAGAGTCTGTGTGGTCTACTATGCTTGCCCATCTATTTGGGGATGGAAGACTGTACTAAGATTTACCTACGTACCAAGCCCATTCTGAGAGGACTTCCAAAATTGTGCTATGAATTGGGCTCCTATGTCTGAAACAATGGATATGAGAACCCCATGTAATCTAACGGTCTCCTTAATGTAAAGTCTGACATAGTCCTCAGTTGTATCAGTCATCTTGATAGATAGAAAATAAGTTGACTTGGTTATTTTGTCTACTATTAATCATGTTGTCTACTAGATCGAGGTAAGCCTATTATAAAATCCATGTTTGATAATCTCCTACTTCCACTTTGGAATTTTAATATTTTGGGCCACACCATAAGACTTTTTATGCTCTACCTTAACTTGCATGCAATTCGGGCACCTGGGCACGAACTCTGCAATGTCCTTCTTCATGCCACCCCACCAGTAAACCTCTCGTAAATCTCTATATGTTTTTGTTGCACCTAGGTGAATAGATTATCTGGCATTATGAGCCTCAACTAGAATCCTATCTCTAAGGCCATCAACACTTGGTACATATAACCTTCCTTGGTATCTCATGACTTCATCTCCCCTTTTTGCAAACACTAATACCTTCTGCTTCTAAACATCTTCTTTCAACTAAAGGAGGATAGGATCCTGGTCTTACTTTTCTTTCATCTCCACCACTAAGGACTACTCTGTCCTATTCCTGATAATTACACCACCTTCTCTGGAATCTTCGATATATACTCCCAAGCGTGCTAGTCTTTGCATCTCATTAGCTAGTTCTTTTTTTCCATCCTTAATATGTACAGGACTGCCCATGGTCAACTTGCTAAGAGAATCAACAACTACATTGCTTTACCTGGGTGATAGAGGATGCTCATGTAATAGTAAACAACTCCAATCATCTCCTCTGCCTAAAGTTCAACTTTTTCTGACTGAATACATATCGCAACCTCCTGTGGTCAGTAAATACACCCATATGCCCACCATAAAGATAGTGTCTCTAAATTTTGAGAGCAAAAACCATCGCAACAAGCTCCAAATCATGACTTGGGTACTTTTTCTCATGAGTCATAAGTTGTCTGATGGCATATGCTACCACCTTGCCTCTTTGTATTAATACACATCCCAAGTTAACTCTGGAAGTATCACAGTATACAATGAAGCCATCAGCTCCCTCTGGTAGGGATAAGAACGAAGTTGTATCCAGCCTAGTTTTCAACTCTAGGAAACTCTTCTCACAAGCTTCAGACCATACGAACTTAATCTTCTTCTGACTTAGATTAGTCAAGGAAGCTGAGATAGAAGAAAACCCCTCTACAAAATGCCTGTAATGACCTGCCATACCCAAAAAACTCCTTATCTCTGTTGGGGTTGTGGGAATCAGCCAGCTCTTTACCGCCTTAATCTTTTGGGAATCAATTTGAAGGCCCTCACCAGAAAAAATATGACCCAGAAACACCACAAATGCTAACTAGAACTCACATTTGAAAAATTTGGCATACAACTGTTGGTCTTTAAGGATCTGAAGGATAATTCTAAGATGGTTGCATGCTCCGCCTTATTACGAGACTAGATCATGATATCATCTATAAATACAATGACGAACATATCTAAGTATGACCTCAACACCCTGTTCTAGATCCATGAAAGTTGTTGGGGCATTAGTTAGTCCAAATGACATGACTAAGAACTCATAATGACCATAACGGGTTCTGAATGTTGTCTTATGAATGTCACTTTCTCTAACTTTAAGCTGATGGTACCTAGATCTGAGGTCTATTTTGGAGAAACAGTAGCACCTTGGGATATTTATTCTTTGTGTTAACCTTATTTAACTGGTGGTAATCTATGCATTTTCTAAGAGAATCATCCTATTTACACACGAAGAGAACTGGAGCACCCCAAGGTGAGATGTTTGGTCTAATGAAACCATTATCTAGGATGTCTTTCAATTGCATTTTCAACTTTTTTAACTCTAAAGGAGCCATACGATATGGAAGAATAGATATAGACTGAGTATTTGGGAGGGTATCTATCCCAAAGTCTATCTCCCTGTCAGGAGGGACTCCAGGTAGATCATCAGAAAAGACTTCTAAAAACTCATTCACGACTTGAACAGACTGGAGAGATAGTGTCTCGGCACTAGAATCTTTGACTCTGTCTAGATGGTATATGCACCCTTTAGAGATTATCTTTTTGACTTTGAGATATGAGAAAAATTTACCTTTAGGAAAAAACTGAGCTACCTCTCCACTCTAAGATTTGCTCATTAGGAAACTGAAACTTGACTACCCTGGTTCTGCAGTCTATGGAGGCATAATAAGCATGAAGCCAGTCCATACCTAGAGTGACATCAAAATCTACCATGTCTAACTCAACTAGATCAGCTCGGGTATCTTTACGGGAAATTGACATTGGACAACCCTTATAGATTCTTTTGTCTAGAATAGATTCTCCAACAGGAGTAGAAACACTAAAAGGCTCAAGAAGACATTCTGGACTGACTGATCTCAAACTTCATGGCTACATAGGGAGTCACAAATACAATGTGGAACCTGGATCTGAAAATTCATAGACATCATAAGTAAATACTTTGAGCATATTGGTAACCACATCTAGTGAGTTCTCTTGCTCTTGTCTGGTGGCCATGACATATAGACTGCTTGTGCCCCTGCTTGTCCCTGATGTAATACCTCTCTAAATTAGCTTACCTTATGGTGCTGAAGAAACTGACTGAGATTTGTTATCCCTAATATTCTGCCTCCCCATAGGACAATCCTTCAAAAGTGCCCACCTGACAATGTCTAAAACAACCATTTGTGCCCACAAGGCACTCTCCTGGATGATACCTATCACACTTACTAGAAACTAGATAATGAGTCAATCCTTAAGCTACACTCCCTTGTGACTGGCTTTCTTAAACTCTATGGCTTTGTGATCCCTGCTCACTCCTGACCCTCAGTGCAGGTGTACTAGTAGATGAAGGTGCTAGTCCAGATGCCTCAGGCTAAAAAAATGAATGATCGGCACTTCTAGCCCCCTTCTTACCTGTCTCCTGACCTGATGTCTTGGCCTGCTTATTCTTAAACTCCTCTCTATCCTACATTTTCTCCTCCACCACCTATTGCACATAAGTCATTAAGTGAGCTATGTCCATATCCCCAATTAGAATAACATTTTTGCCCTCTCTCTTAGTTATTTGAGAGAGCCCCGATACAAATAGATCTATCCTAGTACGCATCTCTTCCACCATCGTTAGAGCATAACGGGATAGCTGAGTGAATTTGAGGCAGTACTCCTTTACATTCATAGCTTCCTGCTTCAGCTTCTTCAGAAACTCCCCTACCTTAGCCTACCTTAACTCTTTAGGGAAGTATCATCCCAGAAAGGCCTCTCGAACAATGTCTAACTCAAAGCTGGCACCCCTTCTACTTTACCTCTATTCCATTGATCAAACCAGAGTCTGACTACCCCCTTGAGCTGGTCGGCGACTAACTCAACTTGCTCTATATCACTTGCATGTATGCATAACCTGGAATACTTTTTGGAGCTCCTTAATAAAGCTCTCAGGATATTCCTTCACATCAGACCCTCTGAACTCAAGTGGATTCATTCTCAAAAATTCATGAACCCTAGTAGTATCTGAACCATCATGTCTGCAATCTCCCTGTCGAGCTCCTTGTGTAGTGACTGCCTATCCCAAAGTCTAGATGGCCTAGTGGAGCTCAGCATTAGCGATATATGCTTATAATGACTGCTCAACAAACATAACTAGACTGCTAGGTCCCTCAAGAATTGGTGGATTAAGCTGGTTTGCATTCTACCTGGTTGGGCGTCCTCTAGCCCCGGCTGGTCTGGCGGCTCTACACGGAGGTATGACTTGAAAAATAAGGCATGAATGTATGAATTAGAATAAAATAAATAGAGGTAGACTCTGAAGCATGAAAGTGAATAATAATTGATCGTGACACTTCCTAATGTGCTATAGCCTCCCTATTATGGATGTGGAACGCTTTACACTAATAATAAGGACTTTACTAGACACAGTTCTGTAGACATCCTAGGACATTTGAACTCTGTGCTCTGATACCAAGTTTGTCATGCCCCAAGTTTATACCCTAGGTGTGGTCGGGACCCAGAACCATTTCTAGTCCCAAGCGAACCACTTGGCCTGGCTACTTTATTTAGCGGAAGACTTAAATGATAAATGAAGCCTTATAATAAGCTAAAGGTACTGCAAAAAACATGAAAAAACTGAATAGTGATAATATCCCAAAACAACTGATATCCCAAAATAATTAAAAGTAAGAACTAAACTCCTATCATCCAGTCTATGAAACCTCTAACTTAAATAATCTGATACAACAACCATGATAGGCCCATGGTAACCACAACCGAAAAGAAATGCTAAAACATAAATAAAGATCCTAAAGCCTTTGGCTAGTAAGAGGCCTCATCGATGGTTGAATGAAATGCTAGTCCTCAACGGAGCATCCGCTGAGGAACTTTGTCATCTGTATCTGCATTATCAAATAATATAGGTCCAAAAGAAGTCAGTATGGGGTATGTACGAGCATGTAAAATTGCCAAAACCAGGAACTTAGGATTGGTAACTATAGTCAAAAGTAGCTAAATCATGTCTCAAAATAGGATATCATAAGTAACAAAGAAAGTGCATGCTGAAAGTAAAAGCATATGCTGAAGCTCTATATGCAAGAATTAGTTCATTTTAGCTTGGAGAGTTTCTCTAACCAACAACACTATAAGCTTCGTGATGATATAACATCTTGCCCACACTGCTAGAGCCATCCCATACTTTGCTAGGGTAAAAAATAAAACTAGGGGAGTGAATCCATCCTAAAATTGGGCCATCTCAGTGGCAGTCAGGAGTTTTACTTTTGATACAATTCAATCCTACGATGGCTACATAGTTTATGAGTTCAAGTTATTATTACTCTTACTCATATCGATGCTCAATACTACTCCCAAAATAAATATTATAATACTCATACTTAAAAGAATATAATATGATCTAGGTATTACTTTTCTTCTTTTTGGGAATTAGTCTACTTAGCATTCTCTTAACTTTTCTCAAAACTGTCCAAAGTCATAGGTTTTATGCTTCACTATTCATAAAATACTTATGCTAATATTTTTCTTATGTTTGAAGCAAGAATTAAAAATTTATAGATTTTCATAGTAACTTTCGGGTTTAAATAGTCTATCTATGAAAATTAATATCTCAACCTAAGTCCTCAATATAGTAGAAAAATTTGATAAGTTTCATGCTTTTATTCAACAATAGCTGAAGGTACCCAAGCTACACCTCCTTTTTGAGGATAAAACAGTCACCGTCAAGAAATAAAACCTAACCAAGGTTAGGGTCGAACCCAAAGGAAATATGTAGACTCAAGAGAATTCAATGACTATAGTTCGAGTAGTTAACCAACTTACTTCTCCAAAGGAGGGTTTTGCAATAATCAGGCAGAATAAACTAACTACTACAAGAGTGAATTTAATATGGAGAGAAACTAGGGTTTTATGTTCCCCAGGGTTCCCTAACTTAGTATATCCAGATAACCTAATTCTTTTCTAATGTGTAGCATGCAGGATGATAAGTTAAGTTCACCAAGCCCTTTGGTCAAAGGTAAGAGATGAATTTCATTATGTGACTTGGCCCACCTCCATAGTGTGCA
Organism: Solanum clarkiae; assembly: GCA_011800125.2. Classification (NCBI taxonomy): domain Eukaryota; kingdom Viridiplantae; phylum Streptophyta; class Magnoliopsida; order Solanales; family Solanaceae; genus Solanum; species Solanum clarkiae. Next base: position 12,368 of record JAABOM020104656.1, read on the forward strand.
TTACTAACCTTACCTATTAGTCCTAGTACAACATCTCCTTGGCCAGTTTGGTTGATTAGACAAGAACGCATCAATCGTATCCTGTTAATTAATCTATTTTCTTATTCATTACTACTTGGTCCAGTCAGTAACACTAGACGGGTTTTAATGTTGGCCACCATCAGAAAACATTCAAAGCGAAGAGAGTTAATGAATGCATGCATGCACACTTTCCAAGAATTATGAATTGATTTGATTTTAACTTGTTAGTTCTTCATGGTTCCCATAACCCTAGTTATGGATTTAGCTACTCATGCTTTGTGTAGATGCAAGAGTAATGAATATGAAGAACATAACGGAACACTTACATAATCGAATGAAGAACAAACAAATCCAACTTCAAAGAGAATCACGAGATTAAAGCTGAAATTCCAATACATGTATTCTCAAAGACTCTCCAATATAACCTCAATATTTTCTTTTTCTAACTACTGAGTTCTCTGAGTACTCTTCGAAAACTTGTGAAAAGTAACCTAAAAAACCTATTTATAATAAGTAAAATGCAATTCCTAAACAAAATAGGATAACTGGTGGACACGACATACGAAAGGGGTTTACAGGCCGTATTAAATTTCACAACCCATAACCAAGGTCTCATACAAAGTAGCTGAAAAATGGCTTCAATTCTACAATACCCCTCCACGACCCGTAAAGGGTTTCATGTGATGAATCTTCAGAAAGTTCCAATCTCTGTTCCTTAGGGCATGAACAGTCTTCTACGACTCATAAAACATTCCACGACTCGTCTGCATATTCATAGAATAAACTTTAGAAAGCAGCCCCTCACTAGAATTGTCCACAAACCAACTTCACGACCCGTAGAATGATCTGCAGCCCATAAAGGGTCTCGTATTGTAGCAAAATTCAGCAACTTCTGTATTTCTTCCCAAAATCCATTCCGGACTTGAAATCCTATAGACATAACAGAAAAACACATAAAACCAACTAACATCGCATAGAGGACACACAAAATTCTAGGTTTTAAGCATCACAAGTGTTGTATTTTGACAGTACATAACACCCTCAACATAAAATTATTACTTGTCCTCAAGCGACAGAATCAATCTATACAGATAATACAGTAACACTCAGACGTCAACCAAATGACATACATCACACAAATCTCAAATTCAGATACCCAACCCACATTTTCAAAACAGAATTAGATAGCCATCAGGCAAACCAACACATACTAATGCATGTGACAATAGAACTATGACAAGTGAGGTACACTCAACAATCCACAATCACTGAACAAGTCTAATGCTAATAATGCAATACAAGTGCCCTCACAGAAAGAAGTCCCATATCTGACACTTAATGATATATTCAAGTATAATCTTTGGACTATGCAAAATCTCTCACTCTCACAAAAGATATTCATGTGTCATGCCTAGTACCGTAGCCTTGCCCCTATACTCATGACTAAGACCTTCAACTAGTTGGACTAAGATCATTTTAGGACTTTCTAGGCTTGTAACATAGGCTTAGGGGGCTTTGACATGGTACTTTGAGAACGTAGAGACTAAAAACCCTCCTTGATACTGTGTTTTTCTACATTTTGCCCTACTAACTTTGTTATTTTAATCTCATTCTCCTTTTCTCCTGTTTCAAGCTTTTTTGAATGCTTTCTTTTTATTTTTCCGCCTTTTGCCTTGCTTTTATACTTCATTTTTCTTTTTAGCTCTTAAGTAAAGTATCACTTTTTTTCTTGTACCCAGTACAAGATTTTCTCTTCTTCTCTGTATCACTAACTCACCTCCTTATATTTGTGTTTCACCCTTACACCAGCCACCCTCAACTTAAGCTTTTGCCTGTGTTGAGGTGCACATTATCCATCCTCCGAACCAAGAAAACATTTGGTAGACACCCTCAACTTAGGCTTTTTGCCTCAGTGTTCAAGGAAGGACCAGGGTCAGGTTTAGAATTTTACAACTAATAAGGCTAGGGTAGTCAGGTGTTTTCAATGAATAGGTACATGCTAGGCTCAAAAATTAGGAATAAGGGATATACAGTAATTTTGATTGATCATTTAGGCTAAGTGGACGATTAAGAACAAAGGCCTAAGATCCTTCCCTAATCTAATTAATTTACAGTCTAACATAGAGTAACAGGGCATGTTTTGAATTAGCACAAAATACATGAATTTAGCAAATTAAGCTCACACTCAATGGCACTGACTATATTATCAACAAAAGACTCTTCAGATCAAGATTTTTATCTCAAATTATCCTCACTTATCATAACAACATTATCACACACCTAAACATGCATGATTTCTATCTAAACTACTAATTAAAATTTTTGATAGGTATCATTTTTCAGCCAAAACACAAAAATATGCTATACGCCACATGTATTAGTACTATATGCTACAAATATTATCTAAACATCCTAAACATGCCATTTCAATAGAAAATAAATATCCATGGGGAAAAAAAACACAGGCAAGAAAACCCTGAGATCAAAAATTGGGGTAGTTATGGACCAAAGTTACTCAGACTTCACTGAGGCCCATAACTACCCATATCCCATCGAAAAAGTTGTGCATAGTTCCTAACGTACACAATCAAAGAAAATTAAAACACAAAGGGTTCAAAAATTATACCTGGGCGCCTAAGCTCTAGCATCTACCCTGGGTTGCCTTCCAATCAGCGCCTGATTTATTATCGCAATACGATATAGATTGCTTAAGTACTCAGACTTCCTTAAGCATTTGCGCTCCCTTGTTAGCAGCTGTAGCATGCTCGAGGGTGTTTCCCTCACCATTAGTCATCTTCATCTTGTATTGTTTAGTAACCTTTGGATTCTGAGTTAAGGTTCCGGATATTATTCCTCTCTGGATCTGATTTATTTAGGTCGATACATGTCCAAACTGATGGTCGATCCATTTGATTACGACAAAATGGTGCTCTCTCCTCTGGAATATCCTGATGATGTCATATTTAATCTCACCCAAGGTCTCATTCTTTGTGTCAGCCCTCCTCAGCAACTGGCTAAGCATCTCCTCGACTTTGAGATTTCTATTTCCCTCATCTCGATTGTGTGTGTAGGGGGGGAGGGGGAGGCGGGGGAATGTAACAGCCATTTGTACAACCATTCTTGCAGCCCCCTCTGTGTTTTCTTCTCCTTCCCTCTATGAGGTGAAGTAAATTTCTTGGTTGCTTTTAGCCCTGGCTAGCTCCCACATTTGTCTCACTAGCATCTCCATATTGGCATTGCTTTGAGCAAGCATCCGTATGAATCCCTCATTTATTCTTATTTGCTTTGCACTTATGCCAGCTGCACCCGAGCGTTTAGTTGGACGTTCATGCATGGGCCTCAACACATAATTCAGTCTGGCCACAATATCTATCTGCTTAGTGATTTTTGTGAATGGTTGCTCGACAAATGGTCCCCCCAAGTTATTGTCGGCATATGCTTGACTATTTGTATTTAGAGCTTGGTAGAATATCACAATCAAGGCATTGTCCATGATGTCATAGTCTAGGACACTCCTTAAGAATTTTTTGAACTACTCCCAAGTAGTACTGATCAAATCACCCAAAAGTTGCTCAAAGTTATTGATCTGGTCCTTTCAACTTGAGCTTCTTCGATCTAGGGAAGTACCTTTACATAAAGGCCTTCTGTAAGTTTGCCCAACCTTTGATCGAACTCTGTGGGCTCTCAAATAGTCATAATGTTGCATTGCCTATAAGTTATAATAGGAAGACACGAAGTCCCACAGCATCCATAGACTGATTTTGTATTTTCATCACATCTTGTAGACGAATGCAATATTGTATAGGTGGCTATGAGGATTCTACGATGGTAAGTCCACAAATAGCTGACGGTTCTGCAGTATTTGAAGTAACCGACTCGAGAAAATGTGTCAGTCGGTAGTGGTGGTAACAAAATGGATTCAGTCACCTCCATAGTTATATGATTCAGCCTGTATTGATTCCACTGGTCAGCATTAATATTAAAATCCTGAGGATATGGAGCAATGTCCACAAGAGGAGGTAGGTTCTTAGGATCAGCATTTTCATTCTTGTTCCTGTTCAGAGCTGCATTGACTGCATTGTTGATGTTGTTCTTGGGACATTCTTCTCAATGTTCTGCAGATCTTTAGGTTAAACGGAGTCAAGGATCTGCGTCGACTGCATGTATTGGGCATGTACTACACCTACACCCTGCAAAGAAATAAAAATAAAAACAAAACGTAAAACTTGGAAAATAAGGATTAATACCCAAATCATTATAATTAACTAAGTTTGTCCATATTCCTTAGCAATGGCGCCAAAATCTTGATGTCGTCGAAGTTACACCTCCTTTTAGAGGATAAAGCGGTGGATGTCGAGAGAATTCAATGACTTCAATTCGAGTGGTTAACAACTTACTTCCCTAAAGGTGGGTTTTGCAATAATCAATGGAAAAATAAACTAATGCTACAAGAGTGAATTCAATATGGAGAGAAGTAAGGTTTTGTATTCCCATGATTCCCTAACTTAGTATCACCAGATAACCTAATTCTTTTCTAGTGTGTAGCATGTAGGACGGTAATTTAAGTTCACCAAGCCCTTTAGTCAAAGGTGAGAGGTGGATTTCTCTATATGACTTAGTTCATCTCCATAGTGTGCACTACTAACCCTTACTTATTAGTCTCAGCACAACCTCCCCTTGACCCAGTTTGGTTGATTAGATGAGAACATATCAATCAAATTCTGTTAGTTAATCTCTTTTCCTATTCATTACTACTTGATCTAGCCAGTAACACTAGGCGGATTTTAATGTTGGCCACCATCAAAAAACATTCAAAGCAAAGAGAGTTAATTAACACATGCATGCACACTTTCTAAGAATTATGAATTATCTGATTTTACCTTGATAGTTCTTCATGGTTCCCATAACCCTAGTTATGGATTTAGCTACTCATGCTTTGTGTAAATGCAAGAGTTATAAATAGGAAGAACATCAGTGAACACTTACACAATTAAATTAAGAACAAGCAAATCCAACTTCAAAGTGAATCATAAGATTAAAGATAAAATTCAAATACAAATGTTCTCAAAGACTCTCTAACATAACCTCACTATTTTCACTTTCTAACTACTGAGTTCTCTAAGTACTATCTAAAAAATTATGAAAAATAACCCTAAAAATCTATTTATAATAAGTAAAATACAAGTTCTAAACAAAATAGGATAACTTGTCAGCATGCCATACAAAAATGATTTACGGGTTGTATTGCATTCCACAGCCCCTAACGAAGGTCTAGTACAAAGCTATTGGAAAAATGGGTTCAAGTCTGTGACAACCCTCTACGACTCGTAAAGTAGTTTATGACCCATAAAGGGGTTTCGTCTGATGAATCTTCAGAAAGTCCCAATGTCTGATTTTCAGGCCAAGAACCATCTTCTATGACTCGTAAAATATTCCATGACTCATCTTCATATTCATAGAATCAACTTTAAGAATATTCCCTCATTGGAGTTATCCACGAAACCTACTTCACGACCCATAAAAGGTCTCGTATTGCAGCAAAATTCAACAACTTCTGTATTTCTTCCCAAAATCAATGCCAGACCTGAAATCCTGCAAACATAACACAAAAACACATAAAATCAACTAACATCGTATTGAGAATACACAAAATTCCTAGTTTTAAGCATCAAAAGTGTTGTATTTTGATAGCACATCAATAGCATAAACAAGAAAATTTCTCAAATTATAAGAATCTTATTTCTAACTAATAACTTGATACTTGGAGAAAACTGGTAGTTACATGGTGGTGAAATAGTGAAAAAGAATTTTTTGTGGGCCTTACATGTGGAAATTAGGTTCTTCAAGAAATTTGAATAAAGTACTTAAAAGCCTTATCTTTTACCCTTTTGAAACTATATTTTGATTTTGGTGAGTGATAGAACGTCAATGATTTGAAGAATCACATTTTAGGGGTTTAATTAGCTGAAAAATGCTAAGTTTAGGCTTAAAAGATGAGAAAAAATGAAAATAATCCTCTTTAAAATCACTTTTTTGAGTCGGTTACGAGTCCATCTACGATCTGTAGGAACCCATTTGTAAGTTTTTGGATGAATTTTGGAGTCACTAGATCGATTCTATGGGCCCAATCTATGGCCCATAGAAGTTTTTACCACTTGTAGTTAGGTTCGTAACTTTTGGGGCTGAAAAAATAGACTTACAAAAGTTTTTGATGATTTGACAGTATGGTTCATATTTCACTAATTCAGGGTCGTAGAAATGACTCTACACCAATAGTTTGTAATAAAATGGTCATAATGTTTGACTACAAACTCCAAATAGGTGAAATTAGTTGCGTTAGAAAGCTAATTCAAACAAATTTTATTTTTGGTAGGTCATACATAGGTCATCTAATTATTGTGTGCTAAGAGTTATGGTCATTTAAAGTTGACCCTTACATAATCTAAAGTGAAAAACTTAATCGGTAGGAAAGTTTTGAACTCAACTGAGCACTAGGTATCTCTCATGACCCGAATTAACTTCCAACACACTTCCCATTTATATTATTGATCCTTAAAATATAAGTACAAATAAGGTATTACTAGGTTTAATCTTATGTATTTGCGACGATGAATTTCCAGATCTTAAAAGTAGAATTATTAGGTGTTACAATGTAGCACATTACGTATTACACTTTGAAATGATATTGTCATGGTATTTAATGTTTATTAAATTTTTAGTCAGTTTCATATACACTCACACATAAAAACACCTATATATATGTATGTGTATGTGTATGTGTGTGCACGGGCGCCTTGAAGCTATTGAGGAAAGATAAAATTCAAGGTGAATGCAATTCATCACACTAGCTTTATTTGAATTATTTATTTTTTGAAAAGACCATAGATACATGTAAAAAAAAATCATATAACTGCAATGTGAACCTTCCTGATGTCATGTAAGAAATTACAATTCGTGCTTAATTTAACTCTACCTACATTTGGAAAGTTCCACCTGGCAATTAAATTTTTTGAAATTGGTCTAAGTCTTTCTGTCAAATCACAGGTAACACTATGTTAATGTTAGAAAAAGTTAATTCATGATTAATTATAGGGTCCAAAAAGACTATATAACATTTTGATAGTTACATTATATGCATCATGGTCTGCCACTGAAATACAATTAATGATCTTTAAATGATTATACATACGATTGATGTTAAACAACTTCCCAAAATGCCTTATAGTAGCCTTAGAAATACTCTCATCACCTTATATATAGGTACCTCTATATTATATAAAAAAGTTTGTTGTTGCAATCACCTTCTCAAACCAATTAAATTAGACAATAATAAGAATTCATCCATCAACATGCACCTAACAAATTCAAGACCTTGACTCTATTAAGATCCTGCCTGGTAGTCTTATCATCATTTAATAGTTCAAGCTCCTTCAATTGTTGAATTTTGTATTTTCAATCATTAAATTTTAAATGTATATTTCCAATACAATTTCTAGACCACACTGAAATATCATTATATAGTCTCTTTAACTTTTGATGCAATTTTCAGAAAAGGTTACTAGAGATTTGCTTATCCCATGCTTATCGAACAATATCATAGAAACTTACAGATTCATTTGATAATTATGAAATTTAAGTATTTATACACGTGCCTTGATTTTGTTGGCATTTTATCATCCGATTATGTCCTTCCTAAATAACTGACAAAGTTAGTAGGAAATTTCTGAGTACATTCATCATTGAAAAGAATCATGTCCATCCTTTTCAAAATATTATTTTGAACCAAAAATCATGCATCAACCATGTCACATCGTTCTATGTAATAAATGAAGTCAAACTTTTTCTTGTGACCTGGGAGGAAGCCCTACCATTTTCCTTATCGGATTTCATAATAACATTAAAGTCCCCTCTATGCACCCTAAATGTTTCTTTTCTCCTTGGACTTTTGTTGTTCTCCATCATTTCTGGTGTTTAATCTACTCTTTATTTTGTCATAAAAATCTGTGACCTCTTATTTGTTAGATGTCTTGTATGTGTTGTCAAGATTATTGTGAGTCTGATCTTGTTTATTCGGAATGTTTGAGGTATATGCTGAGACTTGTGGTTATCATGTTTTTTGTAGTGCTTATCATTTTATGTTTTACTTGCCTTACCAATAGAATTCTTCCAAATTTGAGTGCAATAACAATATTTTTTTTAATTATGTTGTATTTTCTTGACCTTTTTATTCCTATTCTGGATGAGATTTTCTTCCTTTTGTTGATATCTTTTTTTGTTTTACTCATCAGTAGTCTTTTACTTGTGAAATATTTTTCTCTTTTTTTTAGTACTAACCTGATCCTTTTCATGTTCATGCTCTTTTCCCTTTCATTTCTCAACAATGTTAATAACGTCATGTCACGACTCAAGCCTAGGGCCTAGATATGACTGGTGAATGGGGAATCCGAAGGAACCCAAACAAGCCTCTTAGCATATCATTAAACATCCTTGGTCGCAAAAGCAAGATAAAACAATGATAAGAGAAGATATATAAAAGGGGAAAAGTATCTAAGGGACATCCTTGATACCATAACAACAAATAGCAAGAGAGTCAAGGCTCATAGCATGATTACACTACATGCCTAACAACACCTCTACTACATAGATAAGAGCATGGTCAAGACAAGCAACTGGCTCACCCTCATAGTCATAAGTATACGATAAAGTAAAGAGAGTCTTCGTACATAGTATAAGAGAATAGTCGTTGTCCCCCCGAATGGAGGAATCACCAAAGGCTAACTTGAACAATCCTTTTAGCCACGGGAAGAATCAATAGGAGCTCTGATTCCTACATGGTAACATCATGCAGGCATAAAGTATGTATTAGTACATTTGAATGTACTAAGTATATGGGATGCAATACAACAAGAGATAGACATCATAGGAAAAATGCATAAGTATAGACAATGGATAGCATACTATCAATATGACATGTGTGAATGATGTTTGAAGTAAAACATGTTAGTGAATCATATGCTTATATAGATTAGCGCATGCATAGGAATAGACCATCATCATAGACCAGGTGAGCTACTTCCCAACTCCAAGGCACACCATTCCTTGAATGGTGATTGAGGCTTGATACCCCCTTAACAAGGCAAACGAGGCTTGACACCCTCTGGTCAAGGTGATTTAGGCTCGGTACCTCCTCAACAAGGCAACTGAGGCTTGGCACCCCCTTGTCAAGGTGATTGAGGTTTAGTACCCCCTCAACAAGGTGGTTGAGACTTGGCACCCTCTCAACAAGGTGATTGAGACTTGGCACCCTCTCAACAAGGTGATTGAGGCTTGGCACCCCCTCAACAAGGTAATTGACTTGCAAGATCATAGATACATTTCATGAATTCAACACATATATAACATATTTTCATCATCACAAGGTCATCATATACCTACATTTCCTCTCATCATTATAAATCATATGCATACTATTGATTCATCATCATTTCATCATCATTTTATCATCATATAATCATCATAACACTATTCAACTCATAAAACATGCATTGGCCTTCAATTCCTCAAGAAATTCTAGCCGGACATTTTATTAAACACTTGGTGATTGTGTAGTGCTAGTGTAAAATCGTGCAATTTAAGAGTGAAATCATGTAAGAAAATCCATTGTAAAACCAACAATCAACACCTTGCAACACCCTCAAGCAATATACATCAAAACCCCTCATCAAAAGTTACATTAGACCCAAGATTTACAGCTCAAAACATGCTAAAATAATCATACTTTTATAAACCCCAAATCACTGTGTAGTGAAATTTATAATAATCAAGACCCATAAGTAAATCAACATTTAAATCATGCAATTTAAGTAAAAAGGAGGCATAGGCACCATGGGTGGAAGTATCCAATGGTTCGACACCATATACCTTGACCTTGAGAATTTCTTGAAAAGACTTTAATGAAGACATGAAGCTTGAAGGAATTCCTTAGATCCGGATTAGGATTTTGGGACTTGAATTTAGGAGTGAATATTTGGATAAGTATTTTAGTAAGTATTGAGAAATATTTTGGATGATATGAGGGTGAAATAAGGCTAGGTATAGGTATTTTCATGTATGAAAACCCTTAGGCCCAAGACTTGAAAGTCTTGGACCAAAATAAAAAAAATAGGACCAAAATAACATAGGTCCGTGTCGCGGAAGCGACGCGGATCACTCGTTGAATTTGCATTTATGCACAAATAAGTTCTACGAAAATGGGCATAAAGTCTTCATCCGAACTCTGAATGAGGTGAAACCAAGTGCATTGCAATGCTAATTCAAAGAGTGTTAATTTGGTAGGTCATGGTCCACCCAGTTCTTTGTGTTCTAAGAGATATGCCCCTTTAAAGTTGACCCCCTAAACAAGAATATGAAGTTAGATTTTCAAAATAACAAACAGATTTTTACATATATAGAAATTACGATTTCGGGTACTTCCGTGGCATATTTTTGGGTACTTTTTGGGGTCATTTGACATCTTTCATGTTTTTTCCTAGGTATTGCTTTACTTTTCTTGTTGTCCTTTATGGGGTTGAGTAGTCGTACTTCCGCTGTTTTTCTTTGCTTCATTCATCTGCTCCTTTTCTCCTATTTCTTGTACGATTTTCTTTTTTTTTTTTCCTATTTTTCATATTGAAAATCTCGAATTTGTCTAGCGATTTATTAAGAATTATATTTTCCTTGAACAAGAGATATAACCTTCGTCTCGCAGATCAATTAATTGAATGAAAAGAATTTAAGTTATAAATAATCTACTCTATTTTTTTAGGTTCTCAATATATTTTTGTTATAAATAATTACATGTCATAGTAAGTAAACTTAATCAGTTTTTGTATTTGCAGATTATAAGAATATCAAATATCATCTCAAGTGTTCTTTGAAAGTCTTTTGTGATGGACTCGAATATAGCACCAACTCTATAAGAGCATATGGGCTAGAAATTATTGCGATGTATTATTATCATGTGGTTAAATTATAGTATTATATTTAAATTCTTTTAATGATTATTTATTTTATTTTGTTTTACTTTATATAATAAGGTCTTTAATAGATTGTTGTGTTAATATATATATGTTTTTTTACTTATACAATAGATGATTTTGTATATGAGGTTATTTAACTTATGCACATAAGAATAAAATTATTGATTCTTATTTTTGACTTTTTAATTGCAACTTGAGACTTTGATTTAGTTATTCATCTTTTTAATCTATAAAGATAATGAATGGAAAGTATAGATAAAATATGAAAACTTCGCGCAAAGAAAAAAAGTTTCAATAGTATCATCTATAATTGGACTTGATGAATTCTCAAATTCTAATATACTTAATGATGAAATATTAGTTCTCTTATTTATACGTCACGCTCTATGTAACAGACTAAATATGAAGTGACTTAATTTTTTTTACATACATAACTTTGTTTAAATTTAGATGAGATAATTATTTACATTAATTGACACTCCACGCTTTATATAACATATTCTAAATACGCTAAATTAAGTCTTCTGTTAAAATATTGGCTCGCAATAATAAAAATTTAAAAAGACCAGCAAAATAATATGAGATTTCAGTATAGTATCTTCCATGTCGTCCTTTGATGCAACATACATCTTATTTTGTAAAGTTGAATTCTTGATAAAATTTAAATTATTTTAATCTAAATTATTTCCTGACTCGACGTCAAGTTTCTAAAATTTTGACAAAAAAGCAAAGAAAACTTTGATGGAGAAGGTCTAAAAGAAACCTTAGTCTTTAGTGCAAATATAAATAATTTCATTAACGGTGAAAAGTAACATTGTTTTAGGATACTACTACTGCAACTACCAACAAAAAGAATAACAATAACAATAATGATAACAATGATGATGATGATGACGATGATGAGTAGCTTTACTACTCTTTTTGGTTCCGTTGCTAGGAAGAGTTTTTGGTTGGGGAAAGGTTGAATACGTAAAGGTAAATAAAGGGAAGGAGAGTATGTTGCTAAGAAAGAGGAGTTCTTATGCCTTGCTACTCTTTTGGGTTTCGTTGCCAGGCATAAACCCAGGTCTCTCGGACTAGTTCAATATTGCTACTCGGTACTCCCTCTCTTATGTACATCTTAAGCTAGAAAACTCATATTTTTTTTTCTGATTTCTCCCATACTCTTTTTTATTTTATTAATTTACCCTATTCATCTCTTCTTCTTAACTCTATGTACTTAATAATTTCTTCTTTAACCCAACCCCAAATATGACAATCAATCTGTCCTTGTAAGTTTTTTAGACTTTAAAGTCTTAGAATTCATTTCTAGTCCTATTTCGTTTATTAATTCATCTTATACTGAGTCAGAAGAGTCTAATTGTGGTCTCTCGGCCAGTTTATACTAAAAATAGAATATATATACTTTCACTATCTGACATATATTCATCTACATTTATGAGTGTTTCTTGAAAATCTTCTACTAGTTGTGAATTTCTTGTTCGACTATTATTTTTTTTTTGGACATATATTTGCCAAATGTTCTATGTTACCACAAGTAAAACATTCTCATTTACTTCTATAGTTTCTATTAGTTCTAATTTTTTGTAATGTGTCTATTTCTGTCTAGATATGATTTTCTAGATAATGACTTTCTTAGGTAGTATTTTATTCTATTATATATATTCTCATAATGTAACCTATTTTTTTATAACGTCTTTTTCGATTTTGGTCTTTATCGTAACTATGAGTAGTATATATTATGTTTTTATAAAAACTCATCTCATTTGCTTTAATTACTTTTGAATTTGTATATTTGGGCATTTTTCGATTAATATTTTATTACATAGAGCAAAATGTAAATTATGTTATATGGAAGGATGAAATGCATTTATAGAAGACATGCTAAAAATTAATATAATAAAAGAAGAGGAATACACAGAAGAAAGACAATATCCTCCAACACACTAGGCCCATAACATCTGCAGTCCTATTTAATAAATGTAGGGAGGGTAAAAAATATTGCAAAAAGCAAGATGAAATGTACGAAGAAGAAGGTTATGATATTCTAAATAAAGACTATACTTTGATTGATATAGAAACAAAATTTTATAACTTTAGGACATGAATAACGATAATAATAATAAAATTAATGATGATGATGATGATGATGAT
>JAABOM020104667.1:0-25559 GCA_011800125.2 Solanum clarkiae
ACATGAAGTCCTAGTACACAACAAAGTTCACGAGTCATTACATTTCATATGCATTTCATTGTTTATCCAATGTACTCATTTACTTGTCATATTGTCTTGTATAAATGTCTACATGTCACATGTTACATATGCAGCTCTACATATACAATATTATGGCCACCAAAAGAATAATCTTAAAGGTAATGGAAAGATAAGATACGCTGTTCTGGTAGGTGGTAGCCCCGAGGGGTTGAGTATAACCTAGCCAGGGGACGATACTATCAAAGGGGGGGTAGATGAGGGGTTGAGTATAACCTAGCCAGGGATGAACTCGATACAGTTATGCCACTGATTAGTTGGCCACATGTTTACAGCTGTGCACAGATGATATGTTAAAGGTAAATGTAAAGTAATGTAAAGTAATGTAAAGAATGTAAAGTACATGATTCCACAGTATCGCTAATGGTGGCCCACAAACTTGCACCAGTGCATGAGTTCATTTGAGCTATTACTTTATATATAATATATCCTACCTTACATACTCAGTATATTATCTCATACTGACGTCCCTTACGGTGGACCTACATTTCATGCTGCAGGTACAGGTGCAAGTAAATCACCCCAGTAGGAATACAGGATATCCAGTTGCTGTCATCAAGCTCCAGGTTGCTTCGGGGCTTTGTATATGTCTAGAGCTTATGTTTATATTGTACAGTTCGTTTAGGCCGGGCCTGTCCCGACCCTGTTCAGATGTTTTCTCTTTATTTAGAGGCTTTGTAGACTATGCAAAGTAAAAGTAAAAGTCATGTCTCGTACTTTACATACTGTGGCCCCAACGGCCTAGTCATATGCATTTCCTTTGGCTTATTATCATGTGGTTATATATTTTAAGGCATTCTAAAGGTAGAAATGTACAGTAAGGGTATAGTTATAGGTTGGTTCTCCCGGGACTTATCGGCAACGGGTGCCGGTCCACCCTATGGGACTTTAGGGCTTGACACCGGGCCACCTGAGCCTCTAACTGGGCTAGTTGCGCACCCACTCGTATGAATTTTTGGGAAAGTTGTGGTGGACCCCCCTCCAGCGCCAGAATATGTGGGCTAACACCAACAAAAAACTATCGAAATATCCTATTTCCTATTCCTTGGCCCATTAAATCCTATTAGGCATCCCCCGCCACCATCGAGCCACGTGGGACTTTTATCGGGCTTGTTGTGGACCCACTTGGATGATTTTTCTAACAAGTTGCGCCAGAGCCCCCTTCAATGTAAAAATCCATGGGTTAACACCCATAAAAAACTACTGAAATTGCCTGTTTCCTTTTCCTTGGCCAATGATATCCTACCAAGTGCCCCCCAATCGCCTGGAAACCTAGCCCTCTTGTCGGGCTCCTTTCGGACCCGCTCGTGTGATTTTTGGGAAAGTTGTGCTGGAGCTGCCTGCAGTACCAGCGACCATTGGCTAATACCCACAAAAAACTACCGAAATTGCCTGTTTCCTAATCATTGGCGCATAAACTCCTACCAGGTGTCTCCTGCTGTTGCATCGCCACCTGGGCCTCTTGTTGGGCTCGTAGCGGACCCATTCGTATGATTTTATTGGAAAGTTGCATAGGATCCCATGCAGTGTCAGAATCCGTGGGTTAACACCCACAAAAAACTGATGAAGTCCCCTATTTCCTGTTCCTTGGCCCATAAAATCCTACCACGTGTCCCCGTCGCCACTGGGCTACCTGGACCTCGTTCTGCTCTCATTGTGGACCTAATCGTATGATTTTTCAAGAAAGTTGCATTGGTCCTCCTGTAGTACCAGAATTCATAGGCTAACAACCATAAAAAAACTAACAAAATTGCCTATCGGTTCTTCCTTAGTCCATAAAATCCTACCAGGCGTCCCCCACAGCCCCCAAACCACCTGGGCCACATGCCTGGCTCATTGCGGATCCACTCGTATGATTTTTCAATAAAGTTGCACCAGACCCTTTAGCGCCAGCATTCGTGGGCTAACGATCCCCCAAGAAAACTAACGAAATTGGCGGTTTCTTATTCATTGGCACATAAATTCCTACCAGGCATCCCGCACCACCGCCGAGCCACCTGGGCCTCTTGTCAAGCGCATTGCAGACCCACTCGTATGATTTTTCAGAAAAGTTACACCGGACCCTTCTACATCACCATAATCTGAGGGCTCACGCCCACAAAACTTCCAAAATAGCTTATTTCCTGTTCCTTGCCTAATAAAATCCTACCGGGCGTTCCCGCAGCCGGGCCACCTAAGTCTCTTTACGAGCACGTTTTGGACCCAGTGATATGATTTTTCAGAAGATTTGCACTGGACCCTCTGCAGTGCCTAAATTCGTGGGCTACCACCCATAAAAAACTATCGTAATTGTTTATTTCCTGTTCCTTGACCAATAAAATCCTACAAATCATCCCCTGTCGTCGTCGGGCCACCAAGGCCTCTTTTCAAACTCGTTGCAGACCCACTCTAATGATTTTTTAGGAAAGTTACACTGGGACCTATTGCAGTGCCAGAATTCGTGGGCCAACACCCACAAAAAACAAGTGAAATGACATATCTCCTGTTCTTGGGCCCCTAAAATCCAATCAGTCATTCCCTGCCGTCGCCAGACCACCTGGGCCTCTTGTCGGGCTCGTTATTAATCCACTAGTATGATATTTCTAGAAATTTGGGCCGGAGCCCATGCAACGTGAGAATCCGTGGGATAGCACCCACAAAAAATCGTTGACATCGCCTGTTTCCTATTCCTCGGATCATAAAATCCTACTAAGCGTCCCTCGCCGCTGTCGAGCCACCTGGGACTCTTTCCGGGCTCATTATAGACCAACTCATATGATTTTTCGAGAAAGTTGCATCGGCGCCTTAAGCAACGCCAGAATCCGTGAGCTAACACCGACAGAAAACTGCAAAAACCACTTGTTTTCCTATTCTATTGCCTATAAAATCCTATCAGGCATCCCCCGCCAGATTGGGCTACCTAGGCATCTTGCCGGGATAGATACAGACCCACTCATATGATATTTTGGGGAAGTTACACCAAAGCCCCCTACAGTGCCAGAATCCATTTGCCAACACCTACAGAAAACTATCGAAATTGCCTATTTCCTTCTCCTTGGCCCATAAAATCCTACCTGGCATCCCCACCACCGTCAGGCCACTGAGGTTTCTTGTTGGTCTCATTTCGTACCTAATCGTATGATTTTTTGGGAATGTTTGGCTAGACCCCTTGCAGCACCAGAACCCGTGGCCCATAAAATCCTATCAGGCATCCCATGCTACCGCCGGGCCACCTGACCTCTTTCCAGGCTCATTTTTGACTCACTCATATTATATTTCGGAATCAGTGGGCTAACACCCTCAGAAAAATGTTGAGATCTCCTATTTCCTAATCGTTGGCCCATAAAATCCTACCAAAAGTCCCACCATCGGCCACTTAGGTCTCTTGTTGGGCTCATTGGGGACCCACTTATATGATGTTTTGGAAAAATTGCACTGGACCCCCTGCGACACCAGAATCCGTGGGCTATCACCCATAAAAAACTGTTGAAATTCCCTGTTTCTGGTTCTTGGCCCATAAAATCTTACCAAGTGTCACTCACTGCTGCCATGTCTTTATTCGTACCCGATGAAAAAAAGTGATCACTTCTTATGGACTCGTTGAGAATGATTCTGATCTAGTTCATGGCCTATTAGAAGTAGAGGGTGCTCTGGCGGTATCTTCACAGACAGAAAAGGATTGCAGTCAGTTTGATAATGATCTAGTGACATTGCTTCTTCGGCCCAAGATTCTATTTTCTCATCAATTTAATCCCTGTTCACGTTTTTTCTTTTTCTTATCAATGAATAGATCTCTTTACTTGTATGACTTAGATATCTTATATTTCTCGCAAAAGTGATTCAATTGATGATAAAGAAAAAGAATTCTTAGTTCATTTATCAACCTTAACGACAGAAACTAGGATTGATCAAATTCTATTGAGTCTGACTCATAGTGATCATTATCAAATTGGGCCTCTTGCAAGTCTCGTTGCGAACCCATTCGTATGATTTTTAAGAAAGGTTACGGCGGAAACCATTGCAGCGCTAGAATCTGTGGGGTAATACCCAAGAAAACTGTTGAAATCCCTTGTTACCTATTCCTTGGTCCATAAATTCCTACCAGGCGTCTCCCGTAGCCGCCAGGCTAGCTAGGACTTTTATCGGGCTTATTGCGGACCCACTTATATGATTTTTTTGCAATGTTACATTGGAGCCCCCTGCAGCGCCTGAATCCGCGGGCTAACACCCACAGAAAACTATCGAAACCTTCTGTTTCCTCTTCATTGGCCCATAAAATCCTACGAGGCATCCCCACTACCGTCGGGCTACGTGGTCCTCTTGTCGGGCTCGTTGCAGACCTACTCATATAACTTTTCGGCAAAGTTGCATCAGACGCCCCGTAGCGCCAGAATCTGTTTTCTAATACCTACAGAAAACTACCAAATCAATTGTGTCCTATTCCTTGGCCCATAAAATCCTACCAGGCATCCCTTGCCACCGCCGGGTCACCTGGCCCTCTTGCTAGGCTCATTGCGGACCCACTTCTATGATATTTTAAGAAAGTTGCGTTGGAACCCCCTGTAGCGCTAGAATCAATGGGCTAACACCCATAGAAAACTGCTGAAATTGCCTATTTCCTATTCCTTGCATGATAAAATCCTACTAGGCGTTCCCCATCGCTGTCGCGCCACCTGGGACTCTTGCTGGGCTCGTTGCAGACCCAATCATGTGATGTTTCAGGATAATTGTTGTTGCTTTGTAGCACACGCAAGTGTATGTGGTATCAGAAGTAATATAGTTGAAATGGCCCTCATGTGCCTCGGAACGCCTATAATCGTAATTTCTATATATCACAAAATTCATACGTAATTTCAAAAATCCGACTTCATATTCTTGATAGGGTGCAAAATTGAGTGAGGAATAGGTATAACTCGGATTTTGGAAGACCCATAATGAAAAACAATTTTTGCTAATTTCCAACTTCAGAGAGCCTCCGCACCCAGGCGACGACGCGTAGTAGTGTGAATTATGAGGCGAGCCTAGTCTGCATTGTGTTGGGGCGTAGCACAATGTAAGTTTTTCCTTGTCTTTCTTATTTTATCAAAGGGCATTGGTGTAATAGCCCCATTCCCATTTAAACATAAAATATCCCATACTTAGTCATTTTTCAACTCTATATCATTCAAAAACCCTCTCTAAAACCTCTCCAAGACTTCATCAAATTTCTCACTCAAATTCAAGGATTTCAAGTGCAATTTTGGAACTCAGGAACCCAATCCAAGCTTCAAGTTTCCTTCAAGATCATCTCAAGAAAACTCAAGTTTGATGTATGTGGGCTTCATCCATTAGGTCCTTTCACTCATGGAGTCTAACCTTTTTTTTTTACGAAAATTGCATAATTTCAAGTTGTATTACCTATGGGTATCTCTTATTATGAATTTTGAATGAAAGTTATGTTGGGGTTTTATCAAGTATTGTTAATTATGCAAGAATATATATTTTAAGCTTATACTATGAGTTGATATATGTCTACTGAGATTATGCACTATTCGATCTATGAAATCAATGAATGATGGTGAACTTTTCATATGGATTTCATGATACCCAAATACAGGTTTTACTACAATATTGGTGGGTTGATTTTAAATTAATTTTTACTTATCTTATTTACTCTTGAGTTGCATGATTTTGAACAAATATCATGAATCCACCATATGTTTGACAAAATGTCATGGCAAGAATTCTCAAGATTTTGATTATCTATTGCATGATTTTATAAGTTTTGATTATTGATGAGCTATTGAGTTCTTATGCTAAGGATTATGTTCCTGTGAATTGTGAAGCCCTCTAGAAGGTGTTATGAACTATGTTGTATGCCTTACCCTCTAGTACAAGGCCAATATCTACGTGTAGGGGTTATGAACTATGTTCTATGCCTCACCCTCATGTACGATTTAATGCTATGTAATATCTTATACTCACATGTAGGGGTTATGAACATTGTTGTACGCCTCAACCTCATGTGCGATTCAATATTTTGTATTATCTCATGCATACATATAGGGGTTATGACCTATGCTATCTCTCTACCCTCTTGTACTATCCATTATCTCATGCTTACATGTAGTGGTTACGACCTGTGTTATTTCTATACCCTCATGTACTACCTATTGCCTTCTAGAAGGTGTTATGACCTATGCTATATCCCTCACCCTCTAGTACAAGGTATTTGGATGATCTAATGATGTAATTTTATTGTATTAAACAAGTATGATTATTTTCAAGCATGTTTCATCCTACGTATCGATTTCACATGGCATATTGACCTTATGTTCATTTATTACGATTAAGCATATTATTATTATGGCTTATGATTCTTGTTTCATTGCATCCTACATACCTAGTACATTCAAATGTAATAACACATACTTTATGTCTACATGATATTACCATGAGGAGACCGGCGCTCCTGTTGACCATCCTCCCCATGACTAGTTTGGTCCTTATGAAGAAAGCTAATTGGTGAGTCCTCAATTCTGAGGGTGATATCAATTCTCATTCATGTCTCATAAAGACTTGTTATTATGTTAAATACTTATTAAATGAGGGTGAGCCCGGGAAGTATCTTGGCCCTCGCTCCATTCCATGTGAGGTGTCGTCGGATATTATGTCATAGTTTGTCTATGTTTTTGGATCTTGAGACTCTTATGCTATTATTATTATGAATGTCTTCCTTTATTCCCTTTTTCCCTTTATATTTATTTGACTCTTGAGATTGTCTAACTTGCTTCAGCTACTAGGATGTGTACATGATATTCTAAGAGGGTTGTTTGGGTTGTCTTCGGGCTTCCAATTTGCCATGTCATGTCTAGGCCCTAGGCTTGAGTCGTGACAATAATGGCCCTGAGTAACGAATCGAGTTGTCTTACCCAAGAGATTTGAATAATATCAGCAACTAATCCAAATTATCACTTTTGAAGTGCTTTTAGTAACAATATGTGGAGAGTTTTGTAAAGGAATTAAATGACTTACTTCTAAACTAAATTAGTTTTTTGTTATTAAGATATCAATTAAATGAGCAATTCCAGAGTTGTAACCTTAATGAATCCATTTAGTCTCAACATTTGCACCAGTGTTTGGGCTCCTGACTACTGAATCGCGGGGTTTAAATTACCTGAACAGGGTTGCACGTCTCTGTCAGCCTAGCGTTATCGATTGCCTAACTACATCATTGAGCAGGGATAGACCGACCAATATAAGTGCTTTAAAGTTATCATCCCATATCATGAATTAGGCTAGGTGTAAGTATAGTTATCATAGGTCTCCCTTACACGAAATGATCTAGTTTCTAAGTCGAACAAGCTCCCTATATTACTGCATTCTATTCATTCCAACATCTTTCGAATCCAGAGTGAAAAACGAATTTGCAACCTAATTGGCCAGATTATGCAGTATAGATAAAAGTAATACAGGAATAATCAAAAGAACCCATTCATAGATGTCAAAAATTACGAACTAAACATCGTCTATGGCTACAAGCCCAGAATATGGAGACTTAACCACTCATAATCACTAGAACAATATGAATGACATAGAAAACATTATCAATGAAGAAATAGAGATCAAACTAACCAAAGTAACCTTGGAAAAAGGTTTTCTGTCGTCTCTCTCACTGGTCTTGCGTAAAAACCAATATGAAAACCTAAATTTTTTGATAGAATATAATTAAAAATCCTGTACCTCAAATTTTCACTTTGCCTTCTCAAGTCCGGGACGCGGACCTCTTGTTTCATTGGGTTTTTGCTTATTTTGCTGACTTGACAATTTCTCTCATCTTTCAAACAAGTTCGTGATGCGGACTGTGCCTATTTTTCTGCTTCGTGCCTCTTTTCTTCATTTTTTAGCTTCCACAGCTTTGTCCTAAGTCTGCGATGCAAACATTAATCTTTTTGCTACTTCAACTGATTTTTAACTTCTAATCCCAGGCTGTTTTCTTCCTTCAAATCCAGATGTGACTCGGACTCTCAAAATTTGAGCAAGACCTGCAAAAACACACCCAAACAGTGCATTTGGCCATGTTTTATCAATATAAGAGAAAACAAACTAAAAATGCCTAGACTTTAAGAATTTACCCTCTAACTAGGCTCAATTTATGGGTAACTTTCGGCTAATTAGGCATATAAATACGCCTAAGATCATTGTGGTGGACCCTCTGCAGCACCAGAATCCGCGGGCTAACACTCTCAGAACACTGTCGAAATCCCTTGTTTTCTCTTCCTTGGCCCATAAAATCCTACCAAGTATCCCCCGCTACCGCCGAGCCACTTGGGCCTCTTGTTGGGCTCGTTGTGCACCCGCTCATATGATTTTTAAAGAAAGTTGTCCTGGACCCCACTGCAGTGCCAGAATCAGTGGGCCAACACCTACAGAAAACTACCGAAATCGCCTGTTTCTTGTTCCTTGGACCATAAAATCCTACTAGGCATCCCCCATCACCACAAGGCCACCTAGGCCTTTTGTCGAGATTGTTGGGGACCCACTCATCTGATTATTCAAGAAAGTTACGTGGGACACCCTACGGCGCCAGAATCCATGGGATAACACCAATAGAAAACTACCGAAATAGCTTATTTCTAGTTCCTTGGCCCATAAAATCCTATCAAGCGTCCGCCGTCACCGCCAAGCCACCTAGGCCTATTGTTGGGCTCATGGTGGACCTATTCATACGAGTTTTTGGGAATTTCACATCATACCCTCGACAACGCGAAAATTCGCGAGCTGATACCCACAGAAAACTGTCAAAATTGCTTGTCTCTTGTCCTTGGCGAATAAAATCCTACCAGACGTCCCCCACCACCCTCGGGCCAACTAGGCCTCTTGCCGGGCTCGTTGCGGACCTACTCGTATGATATTTTGAGAAAATTGCGTCAGATACCCTTACAACGCTAGAATCAGTGGGCTAACACATACAAAAACTATCTAAATCGCCTGTTTCCTATTTCTTAGCCCATAAAATCCTACCAGGCGTCCCTCGCTACAGCTGGACCACTTGGGCCTCTTTCCAGGCATATTGCGGACCCACTCATATAAATTTTTAGAAAAGTTGCACTGGACCCCCTGCAGTGCTAGAATCCATGGGCTAACACCCATAGAAAACTGTCAAAATTGCTTGTTTCGTATTCCTTAGCCCCATGAAATAGTACCAAGCGTCCCCCGCCGCTTGGTCCACTTAAGCCTATTGCAGGGCTTGTTATGGACCCACTTGTATGATTTTTCCAGAAAGTTGAGATGAAGCCCAATGGCGCTCCAAAATTAGTGGGCTAGCACCCCGTGAAAATTGCCAAAATCGCCTGTTTCTTGTTGCTTGGCCCATAAACTCCTATGGGGCATCCTCTGTTGTCGCTGATCCAACTGAGCCTCTTGCCAGCTGGTTGCGGACCAACTTGTATGATTTTCTGGGAAAGTTGCGCCGAATCCCCAGCAACGCTAGAATTAATGGGCTAACACCCACAAAAAACTGCCGAAATTGCCTGTTTCCTGTTCCTTGGCTCATAAAACCCTACAAGGCATCCCCATTGCCGCCGGGTCACTGGGGCTACTTGTTGGGCTACTTGTGGACCCATATGTATGATTTCTCAAGAAAGTTGCGCTGGACCCACATAGAGTGCTAGAATCCGGCGGCTGACTACCATAGAAAATTGTCGAAATAGCATGTTTCCTGTTCCTTAGCCCATAAAATCCAACCAGGCATCCCTTGGCACTGCAAAGCCACCTGGGCATCTCGATAGGCTCGTTACGCACCGACTCGCATGATATTTCAAGAAAGATGCATTGAATCCCCCTGCTGTGCTAGAATCCATGAGATAACACCCATAAAAAACTGTCAAAATTGCCAGTTTCCTATTCCTTGTCCTATAAAATCTTATGGAGCATCCCCTATTGCTGTCGGGCCACATGGGCATCTTGTCGGGTTTGTTATATACCAACTTGTATTATTTTTTAGGAAAGTTGCATCGGAGCACCCTACAATGCCACAATCTGTGGGATAATACCCACAGAAAATTTGCAAAATTGCATGATTCCTATTCTTTGGCCCACAAAATCCTACTAGGCGTCCCTCGCCACTACAGGGCACCTAGACTTTTTGCTAGGCTCGTTGCCGACCCATCCTTATGAATTTTTAGGAATGTTGCACTGAAGCCCCCTGCAGTGTCAGAATCCATGGACAAACACCAATTAGAAAACTGCTAAAATCCCTTGTTTCCTGTTCCTTGGCGTCTAAAATCCTACCAGGCGTCCACAACCGTAGGCAAGCTACCTGGGCCTCTTGTCGGCCTCGTCATAGACCGACTCATATGATTTTTTGAGGAAGTTGCATCGGACCTCTTGCAGCACCAGAATCCATGAGATAATACCCACAGAAAACTACCAATATCGCATGTTTCTTGTTCCTTGGCTCGTAAAAACCTACCAGGTGTCCCCTTCTGTCACTGGGTCACCTGGGCCTCAAGCCGAGTTCGATGCGGACCAACACGAAACACGTATGATTTTTTGAGAAAGTTGCACCGAACCCCATGCAACACCAGAATCCATTGGCAAACACCCACGAAAAACTGCTGAAATCATTTTTTTCCTGTTACTTTTCCCATAAAATGTAACCAGGCATCCCTCGCCATTGCCAGGCCACCTGCACCTCTTATTGAGCCCATTGCGTATCCTCTAATATGATTTTTCAGAAATTTGTCTTTGACCCCTTGCAACGTATGAATCCATAGGCTAATACCCGCAAAAAACTACCAAAATTGCTTGTGTCCTGTTCCTTGGCCTATAAAGTCCTACTAGGTGTCCCCTGTCGTTATAGGAAAACCTGGGCCTTTTGCTAGGTTGATTGCGGACTCACTCATATGATTTTTTAAGAAAGTTGCACCGGATAGCCATGCAGCGCAAAACTTTGTGGGCTAAGACCCACATGGAACTGATGAAATCGCCTGTTTCCTTCTCATTTGCACATAAAATCCTACCAGGCATCCCCTGCCACTGCCGAGCCACCTGCACCTCTTTCTGAGCTTGTTGCTAACCCACTCATTTGATATTTTGAGAAAGTCACATCGAAGCCTCTGCAACGCCAAAATCCACGGGCTAATACCCACAAAAAACTGTCGAAATAGCATTTTTCCTTTTCCTTAGCCCATAAAATCCTACTAGGTGTCCCCTGCTATAGCCGGGCTACCTAGGTCTATTTTTGGACTCGTTACGGATCCAACCATATGAGTTTTTGGGAATGTTGCACATGAACACCCTCCAGTGCCAGAATCTATGAGTTAACACCCACAAAAAATATCAAAATTGCATGTTTCCTATTTTTGGGCCCCTAATATCCAACTTGGTGTCCACTGCCATTGCCGGGCCAATGGGCCTCTCGCTAGGCTTGTTATTAACCCACTAATATTATTTTTCAAGAAAATTGCGCTGCAGCGTCCCAACACCAGAATCCATGGGATAACACCTAAAAAAAACTGCTGAAATCGCCCTTTCCTGTTTCTTAGCCCATAAAATCCTACTAGGCGACCCCCCTAGCCATCGGGCAACCTGGACCTCTCGATGGGCTCGTTCCAGAGCCACTTGTATGAGTTTTTGGGATAGTTGCACCGAAGCCCCTGCAACGCCAAACCTGTGGGATAACAACCACCGATAACTGCCGAAATTGCTTGTTTCATGTGCCTTGTCCCATAAAATCCTACCAGGGGTCCCCTGCCATTGCTGGGCCACCTAGGCCTCTTACTGGGCTAGCTGCACAACTACTCATATGATATTTTAGGAAAGTTGCATTGGAGCCCCCTGCAGCGCTAGAATCCGTGTGCTAATACCCATAGAGAACTGCCAAAATCACTTTTTTTCTGTTCCTTGGCCTATAAAATCATACAGGGTGTACTCGCAGCCAAAGAGCCACCTGGGCCTCTTGCCAGGATCATTGTGGACCCACTTGTATGATTTTTTGAGAAATTTGTGCCGGAGCCCCCTGCAGCGCTAGAATCTGTGGGCTAACACCCACAGAAAACTGTTGAAATCGCCTGTTTCTTGTTCCTTGGTCAATAAAATCCTACCAGGCGTTCAACGTCACCGTCGGGTAACCTAGGCCTCTTCTCATGATCGTCGCAGACCCACTCATATGTTTTTTTGAGAAAGTTGTGCTGGACCCCTGTAACACCATAATCAGTGAGCTAAGACCCACAGAAAACTACCGAAATCGCTTGTTTCTTATTTCTTGACCCATAAAATCCTACCAGGCATCCCGCGCCACCGCCGGGCCACCTAGGCCTTTTGTCGGGCTAGTTGCAAACCCATTCGTATGATTTTTTGAGAAAGTTTCACCTGACCGCCCTGTAGCACTAGAATTCGTGGGCTAACACCCACAGAAAACTGTGGAAATCCCCTGCTTCTTGTTCCTTGGCCTATGAAATCCTACAGGTGTCCCTTGTTACTGCCGAGACACTTGGGCCTCTTCCCGGGCTCATTGTGAACCCTCTCATATGATATTTTAGGAAAGTTGCACTAGAGACCCCTGCAACGCCAAAATCTATGGGCTAACACCAACGAAAAATTATCAAAATCTCCTGTTGCCTATTCTTTGGCCCATCAAATCCTACCAGGTGTCCCCCAATGCAGCTCGGCCACATGGGCCTCTTGCTAGAATGGTAGCGGACCTACTCATATGGCTTTTTAGCAAAGTTGTGTTGGAGCCCCCTGCAACATGGAAATCTGTGGGCTAATACCCACCAAAAACTCCTGAAATCCCTAGTTTCCTATTCCTCCGCCAATAAATTCCTATCAGCAATCCCCTGCCGCTGTCGAGCCATCTGGGCCTCTTACCAGGCTCATTGCAGACCTACTCATTTGGTTTTTCAGGAAATTTGCGCTAAACCCCCTGCAACGCTGGAATTTGGGGGCTAACACCCACAGAAAACTGCCATAATTGCCGATTTCCTATTGCTTGGCACATAAAATCCTACTAGGCATCCCCCGTCGCCACCGGGCCACCTGGCCCTTTTGCCAAGCTCATTACGGACCCAGTCATATGATATGTTGAGAAAGTTGAGTCAGACCCCCCGCAGCGCCAGAATCAATGGGCTAACATCCATAGAAAATTATCGAAATCGCATGTTTCCTGTTCCTTGACCCATAAAATCCTATCAGGCGTCCCCCACCACCGCCGGACCACTTGGGCCTCTTATCAAGCTCGTTTCACCCCCACGCGTATTATTTTTAGGGAAAGTTTTGCCGGACCCTACGACAGTACCCATAAAATCCTACTAGGCGTCCCTCGCTGCCGTCGAGCCACCTGGGCCTCTTGCCAAGCTTATTTTGGACCCATTCATGATTTTTTGGTAAGGTTGTACAAGATCCCCTTACAGCGCCAAATTCCCTGGGCTAACACCCATAGAACACTATTGAAATCACCTATTTTCTAACCCTTGGACCATAAAATCCTACCAGAAGTCCTACGTCGCTACAAAGTGACCTGACCCTCCTGTCGGGCTCGTGCGGACCCACTTGTATGATTTTTATGAAAATTTACACCGGACCCACTGCAGTGCCAGAATCCGTGGGCTAACAGCTATTGAAAACTACTGAAATCACCTATTTCATGTTCTTTGGCCCAAAAAATCCCACCAAGCATCCCCCGCCGCCACCAGGCCACCTTTCATAATAATACTTGGCGGGCTTGTTGTGGACCCACTCATATGATTTTTCGTGAAATTTATGCTGGACCCACCGTGCACCGCTAGAATCCATAGGCTAACACCCTTGAAAACTTCCAAAGTCTCTTGTTTCTTGTTCCTTGGCCATTAAAATCCCATGAGGCATCCCCCCTCCATCGTCGGGCCCTCAAGGACTCTTTCCTGGCTCGTTGCGGACTCACTCGTATCATTTTTCGAGAAAGTTGCGCTGGATCCCCTTCAGTGCCATAATCCATGGGCTAACACCCATAGAAAATTGTTGAAATTGCCTCTTTCTTATTTCTACCAGGAAAGACCCACTGCCACCGGGCTACCTGGGCCTCTTGCTGGGCTCATTGCGGACCCACTCGTATGATATTTCGAGGAAGGTGCCTAGGCCGCCCAGCAGTGACAGAATCCATGTGGTAACAACACCCACACAAAACTGCCAAAATTGCTTGTTTCCTGGTCCTTGTCTCATAAAATCCTACCAGGCATCCCCCGCTAGGCTAATTACAGACCCATGCCTATGCTTTTTTGAGAAAGTTGTGTCATATCCCAATGCAACGCCATAATCCATGGGTTACACCCATATAAAATTACTGAAATTGTCTTTTTCCTGTTCCTTACCACATAAAATCCTACAAGGGGTCCCCCGCCACTGCAGGGCCACCAGGACCTGTTGTTTGGCTCATTGCGGACTCACTCGTATGATATTTTGTAAGGTTGCACCGAAGCCCCCTCCAGTACAAAAATCTATGGGCTGACACCCACACAAAACTGCCAAAATCACCTGGTTCCTGTCCCTTGGCCATAAAATCCTATGTGCATCCCCCGCCTCCATTGGGCCACAGAGGCCTCTTGTTTGGGTAGTTGCGGACTCACTAATATTATTTTTTTGGAAAATTGTAACGGAGCCCCCTGCAATGATTGAATCTGCAGTCTAACACCCATAGAAAACTATCGAAAATGTATGTTTCCTATTTATTGGCCCATAAAATCCTAGTAGGCGACCTCGCTTCCGCCGAGAAACCTAGGCATCATGTTGGGCTCATTTCGGACCCATTAGTATGATTTTTCAGAAAAAGTTGCACCAAAGTCCCCTGCAACGCCATAATCTATGGGCTAACAGCCACAAAAAAATGTAGAAATCCCTTGTTTCCTGTTCCTTGGCCTATAAATTCATACCAGGTGTTGCCCTCCATCCCCGGGCCATCTGGGCCTATTTTCATGCTCGTTACAGACCCACTCATATGATTTTTTAGAAAGTTGTGCCGAACCCCTGCAGCGCCAGAATCTGTGGGCTAATATCCACAGAAAACTGCTGAAATCATATGTTTCCTATTCCTTGGTCCATAAAATCCTACCAGGTCTCTACCGCTGCCACCGGGCTATTTGGGCCTCTTTCCAGGATCGTTGCAGACCCACTTGTATGATTTTTTGAGAAAGTTACATCGAGCCCCATGCAGTTCCAGAATCTGTGGGCTAACATCCATAAAAAACTATTGAAATCTCTTGTTTCCTGTTCCTTGGCACATAAAGTCCTACCAGGCATCCCCTACCATCGCCAGACCACCTGCGCCTCCTGTCGGGTTCATTGCGTACCCACTTGTATAATTTTTAAGGATGTTGCGCTAGACCACCCATAAAACGTATGAAACTAAGGGATAATGCCCCCAAAAAACTATCGAAATCGCTTATTTCCTATTCCTTGGACCATAAAATCCTACCAGGCATCCCCTTCCACGGCCGATCCACCTATGCCTTTTGTAGGGCTCATTGTGAATCAATGCGTATGATTTTTCGAGAAAGTTATGCCGAACACCCCTTCTGCACCAGAATTTGTGGGCTCACACCCATAAAAAACTGCCGAAACCGCGCTTGTTTCCTGTTCCTTGGCACAAAATCCTATCAGGCATCCACCGCTACGCCTGGACAAACTGGGCCTCTTGCCGAGCTTGTTGCGGACCTACTTATATGATTTTTTGGGAAAGCTGTGCTGGACCCCCTGCAGCGCAGGAATTTGCGGGATAACACCCATAGAAAACTGTCAAATCGCCTATTTCCTATTTCTTGGCACATAAAATGCTACCAGGTTTCCCCCACTGCCGCTGAGCACCTAGGCCTAAAGTCGGGCTCATTGTGGATCAACTAGTATGTTTTTTAGAGAAAGTTGTACCGGACCCACTTGCAGCACCAGAATCCACGGGGTAACACCCGTAGAAAACTATTGAAATTGCATGTTTCCTATTCATTGGACCATAAATTTCTACCAGACATCCCCCATCGCTACCAAGCCACCTGGGCGTCATGCTGGGCTAGTTGAGGACCCTTGTATGGCTTTCTAGGTAAGTTGCACCGGACCCCCTAAAATAATATAATCCATGGGCTAACACCCATAGAAAACTGCTGAAATTGCCTATATCCTATTCCTTAGACCATAAAATCTTACAAAGCGTCATTCGCTATCGTCGGGCCACCTGGCCTCTTGGTGGGTTCGTTGCGGGCCCACTCTTATGATTTTTGAGAAAGTTGCATCGGACCCCCTGTACCCCACAATCCATGGGCTAACACCCCTAGAAAACTGCCAAATCTCTTGATTCTTGTTCCCTAGCCGATAAAATATTGCGAGATGTCCCCCACCACTACTGGGCTACCTTGACCTCTTGTCAGGCTCGTTGTGGACCAACTTGTATAATATTTTGGGAAAGTTGTGCCCAACCCCCTTCAGCGCCAGAATCTGTGGGCTAACACTCATAGAAAATGCCAGAAATCACATGTCTATGTTCCTTGTCCTATAAAATCCTACCAGGCATCCCCCGCCACCTCTAGGCCACCTGGGCCTCTTACCGAGCTCGTTGCGGACCTACTCATATAATATTTTTAGAAAGTTGCGCTGGACCTCCCGGCAGCGACAAAATCCGTGTGCTAACAACACCCATAGAAAACTACCAAAATCGCTTGTTTACTATTCTTTGGCTCATAAAATTCT
Organism: Solanum clarkiae; assembly: GCA_011800125.2. Taxonomy (NCBI): domain Eukaryota; kingdom Viridiplantae; phylum Streptophyta; class Magnoliopsida; order Solanales; family Solanaceae; genus Solanum; species Solanum clarkiae. The sequence goes on from JAABOM020104667.1 coordinate 16,750, forward strand.
ACTAGGCGTCCACCACTAGGATAGTTGTGGACCCACAAGTATGCTTTTTCGAGAAAGTTGCATCGGACCCTCATATAGTGCCAGAATCTGTGGGCTAACATTCACAGAAAACTGCTGAAATCACTTATTTCCTGTTCCTTGGCCCATAAAATCCCACCAGGCATCCCTCGCCGCTGCCAGGCCACCTGTGCCTCTTTCCAAGCTCATTGCAGACCCAATCGTATAGTTTTCATGAAAGTTGCACCGAAGCCGCTTGCAGCACCAGAATTTGTGGTTAACACCCGCAGAAAACTGCTGAAATCGCTTGTTTCCTATTTATTGGCCCATAAACTTCTATGCGGCTTCCCCCCTCCCCCCTCTATTGGGCCGCCTACACCACTTGTCGGGCTAGTTACGGACCCACTCATATCATTTTCTAGGAAAGTTATGCATGAAGCCCCCTGCAGCAACAAAATCCCTAGGTAAGCACCTATAGAAAATTGCCAAAATCGCTTGTTTCCTGTTTGTTGGCCCATAAAAACCTAGAAGGTGTCCCGGCTTCCACCGAGCAACCTAAGCCTTTTGTCAGGCTCGTTGCTGACCAACTCATATGGTTTTTCAATAAAGTTGCACCGAAGTCCCTTGAAGCACTAGAAATCCATGCGATAACACCCACAAAAAATTACCGAAATCCCCTGTTTCCTAATCCTAGGCCCATAAACTCCTATCAGGCATTCCTTACCACTGCAGTGCCACTTGGCTCATTGTGGACCCACTTGTATGATTTTTCAAGAGCGTTGCGTCGGACGCTATGCAGCGCCAGAATCCATGGGCTAAAACCCATAAAAACTTGCCAAAATTTCATGTTTCCTGTTCCTAGGCCCATAAATTCCAACCAGGCGTCCCCCGCCTCCACCGGGCCACCTGAGCCTTTTGTCGAGCTTTTTGCGGACCCACTCGTGTAATTTTTTGAGAAAGTTTCACTGGACTCCCCTGCAACGCATGAATCCGTGGGCTAATACCCATAAAAACTGATGAAAGTTTCCTATTTCCTATTCCTTGTCCCATAAAAACTTACCAGGCGTCCCCAGCCACCGCTGAGCATCCTGAGCCTCTTATCGGGCTCATTATGGAGCCACTCACATGATTTATGAGAAGGTTGCACCGGAGACCCCTGCAGCGCCAGAATTCAAGGGCTAACAACCACACAAAATGGTTGAAATCTCCTGTTTCCTGTTCATTGTCCCATAAATTCCTATGAGGAATCCTCCACTTCCTCTGGGCCACATGAGCATTTAGCCTAGCTCGTTGTAGACTCACTCGTATGATTTTTCAGGAAAGTGGCACCGGACTCCCCTGCAGCATCGGAATCTATGGGCTAATACCCACAGAAAACCTCCAAAATCGCATGTTTCCTGTTCCTTGGCCCATAAAATCCTACTATGCGTCCCCGGCCTCCACGGGGCCAAATACGCCTCTTGTCGAGCTTGTTGTGTACCCAATTGTATGATTTTCTGAGAAAGTTGCATTGGAAACCCGGTAGCGCCGAAAATCCATGGGCTAGCACCCATTGAAAACTGTCAAATTGCCTATTTCCTATTCTTTAGCCCATAAAATCCTACCAGGCATCCCTCACAACCGCCAGATTGTTGTGCCCCTTGTCGGGCTCATTTCGGATCCACTCGTATAATTTTTTGGGAAAGTTGCATCAAGCTCCCATGCACTGCAAGAATCTTTGGGCTAATACCCACAGAAAACTGTCGAAATTGCTTATTTTCTATACCTTGGACCATAAAATCCTACCTGGCGTCCCCCACCATCGTTGGGCCACCTATGCCTTTTGTCGAGCTCTTTGTGGACCTACTCATATGATTTTTTGAGAAAGTTTCTCCGAAAATCCCTGCAGTGCCAGAATCCGTAGGCTAACACCTAGAGAAAACTGTCGAAATAGCCTATTTGTTGTTCCTTGGCACATAAAATCCTACCAGGCACCCCCTGCAGTCGTTGGGCCACCTGGGCCTCTTTCTAGACTTGTTGCAGACCCATTCATATGATATTTCAAGAAAGTTACACCAGAGCCACCCGAAGCTCCAAAATACATGGGCTAACACCCACAAAAAATTACTGAAATTGCCTTTTTCCTTTTCCTTTGCCCATAAAATCCAACCAAGCATCCCTCGCTGCCACCGGGCCACCTGTGCCTCTTGCAAGGATTTTTGCAGACCTACATATATGATTTTTGAGAAAATTATGCTAGATCCCCCACAACAACAGAATCTATAGGCCAATACCCATAGAAAATTGCCGAAATCACCTGTTTTCTGTTCCTTTGGCCATAAAATCCTATCAGGCGTCCCTCGTCACCTGCGGGCCACCTGCATCTCTTTTTAGGCTTGTTGCGAACCCACTAATATGACTCCTAAGAAACTTTCACCAAAAACCCCTGCAATGTCATAATCTGTGGGGATAACACCCATAGAGAACTGCCAAAATCACTTGTTTCTAGTTCCTTGGCCCATAAAATCCTACCAGGTATCCCTCACTACCGCCAAGCTACCTGGGCCTCAAGAGGGGCTTGTTGCGGACCCACTAATATGATTTTTAGAGAAAGTTGCACCAGACCCCCTGCAATGTCATAACACCCACAGAAAACTGTCGAAATCGCAGGTTTCCTGTTCCTTGGCAAATAAAATCCTAGCAAGCGTCCCCCTTCTCAGTCGGGCCACCTGGGCCTCTTGCTGGGATCGTTTTGGATCCACTCATATAATTTTTCAAGAAAGATGTGCTGGACCCCCTACAGCGCCAAAATCCGTGCATTAACACCCATATAAAACTACCGGAATCACCTGTTTCCTGTTCTTTGGCCCATAAAATCCTATCAAGCATCCCCCGCTGCCACCGGGCTACCTAGGCCTCTTGTTGAAATTATTTCAAAGATACTTGTATGATTTTTTGAAAAGTTGCACCGGATCCCCCTGTAGCGCCATAATCAGTGGGCTAACACCCCCAAAAAACTGATGCAATCGCCTATTCCCTGCTCCTTAGCCCAGAAAATCCTATCAGGCATCTCCCGCAACCACCAGAAACCTAGGCCTCTTCCCCAGCTTGTTGTGGACCAACACATATGATTTTTTTGGGTAAGTTGCACCGAAGCCCTCTGCAGCGCTAGAAACCGTGGCCTAACACCCATAGAAAACTGCAGAAATCGTATGTTTTTTGTTCCTTGGCCCATAAAATCCTACTAGGCATCCCCCACCACTGTCATGCCACCCAGACCTCTTTCCGGTCTCGTTGCGAACCCACTCCTATGAGTTTTAATAAAGTTGTGTCAGACCCCCTACAACGCCTGAATCCATGGGTTAACACCCACAAAAAACTGCAAAAATTGCATGTTTCTTGGTCCTTGGCCAATAAAATCCTACTAGACATCCCTTGTTGCCACCGAGCAACTTGGGCCTCTTGCTAGGCATGTTGCGGACTCAGTCGTTTGATTTTTCGAGAAAGTTGTGTCAGACCCCCTTGCAGCTCTCGAATTCGTGCATTAACACCCACAGAAAACTGCTGAAATTGCATATTTCCTATTTCTTGGCCCATAAAATTCTACCAGGCATCCCCCGCTGCCGTAGAGCCTTGGACTATTGTTGGAAACATTGCGGACCCACTTGTATGAGTTTTCAATTAAGTTGCATCGAAGACCCTGTAACGCTAAAATCCATGTGCTAACACTCACAGAAAACTATCAAAATCACATGTTTTCTATTCCTTGGACCATAAAATCCTACCAAGTGTCCCCCGCCACCATCAGGCCACCTCGGCCTCTTGTTGGGCTCGTTGCGGACCCACTCGTATGATATTTCTGGGAAGTTGTGCTGGAGCCTCCTGTAGCGCCAAAATATATGGGCTAAAACCCACAAAAAACTACCAAAATTGCCTATTTCCTATTCTTTGGCCCATAACATCCTACCAAGCATCCCCCGCCGCGTCAGGGCCACCTGGGCCTCTTGTTGGGATTGTTCCGGACCCATTCGTATGATATTTAGGAAAGTTACGCTGGAGCCCCTTGCAGAGCTTGAATCCGTGGGCTAACACCCACAAAAAACTTTTGAAATTGCTTGTTTCCTATTCCTTGGCCCATAAAATCCTACCAGGCATCCCCTATTGCCGTCTTGAACCTTGGGCCTCTTTTCGCTCTCGTTGCGGACCCATTCGTATGATTTTTCGAGAAAGTTGCACTAGAGCCCTTAAGCACCAGAACCCATGGACTAACACCTATAGAAAACTACAGAATCACCTATTTTCTATTCCTTGGCCTATAAAATCCTACCAAGCATCCCCCGCCACTGTTGGGCCACTTGGGCATCTTACCGACTCATTGCGGACCCACTCAAATGATTTTTCAAGAAAGTTGTGTCAGAGTCCCTTGAAGTGACAGAATTCGTGGACTAACAACAACAGAAAACTGCTGTAACTGCCTGTTTCCTATTCTTTGGCACATAAAATCCTACTAGGCATCCCCCGCCGCCATCGGGCAACTTGGGCCACCATCCCAATGTGTCTGTAGACTATTTAATCTAACAATAGTCAAGAGAGAAATAGTTATTTTATCAATTTACATTCTTAGATAAATAAAACAAAGGAGAAGAAAGAGTCTATAAAATTATTAATTGTTGTAGAGACTCTGGCAAAAATCTCTCAAGTCTAAAATCCAAAAAAAAGTTTAATTAGTCAAAATAAGAGTAACAATTGGTGCAAGACCAATATTGATTGGTGAGGATAGAAGTGTTGTTTGGTGTATAGACCTTTAACTTTCAAGCAAAATATGCAAATCTTTTTCTGATAATCTTGAACGGGATTTGTTAATTTTTAAATTTTTTTGTATATTTTTTGCTTGTTTTGTTTTACCGTCAAATATCTATACACCAATACGAATATTAACCGAAATTATAGGACAGAATTATAATAAAACATCGAACTAAATATGAATAAGTTCGATAACTAATTAATCAAATTCTATTTTGTCCATCGTGATTCTTTTGATAATAGAGAAATCCTCAAGGGCTACTGGCGCACACTTTGTCTTATCAGAATTCTCTCTCGAGTGACGAGCTCCTCTCAGATTCATTTTCCTACACAAAACTTGAGAATGGAGCGCTAATGGAGATGTGGAATGATGTTTTGCTCACATTACATCTCCTACTTATCGGTATCCTTTGTAATATACTATGTCAGTACTCCTCTGTAAATAGCTACAGTGATGGAAAAATAGTACATATATTTTTGAGCTATTTGTAATATTTTTAAGCTACTTTAATTTCTTGATTGCCTTAAAATTTTGAGACAAACCATCATATTCTTTAAGATTGAAACTACTTGATGTAATTAAGAAAAAGAAAAGATAATAACTTCATAAATTTATGAACTGGACTTTGTTGTTGAGCTCAATGGAATAAAACTCATGTCTTTATTCATAGTGAAAATGAACAATTTAGATACATCATAGACTGTGAAAGATAAAAGCTTATTTTGCATCACCAATACATATTCGACTCGAGTCCTGCAATTTTCAAAAAAGTAGAACTTAAGTTGAGAACTTTAAGGATGAAGGTAGCAAATTCATTGATATACATATAAAATAATCTTCAAATTGATAAGGATCAAATTGAATACTGGAGGTTACACACTAATTTCTTTTCTTGTGCTTTTGCATTCTTCATGCAATTTTGTGTTCCAATTCTTCAAACATCCTGGAAAACCATGCTGGATATGGAGTTGACAGCATTATGTATATCATGGACAATCCAATAATAAGTCCACAACTGTAACCCATCAGAACCATCTCCCAACTTATAATTGGTGAGTCATTGTCATCTTCTTCTTGTTCTAGCTAAGTTGGAGTTGTCGCTTGTGTACCTTATCATCACGACACAATCTTTTGAGAATGGAAATCCATGCAGTCCATCATTACCTTGGTGTGAACTGTTCTCAAATGTATAAATTGTTTTCCTTTAGGGATGCATCCAACAAGATGATTGTGAGAGAGATTTAAGACTTAAAGTGATGGAAGGGATGCAAGTTGTAGTGGAATTTCTCCACTTATTTTGTTGGATGAGAGACCCAACGACTCAAGTACAGATAAATTATGCAGTGATGTTGGTATATCACCTTCCAAGACATTATGAGATAAGTTCAATGTATGAAGCCCAATGAGATCTCCAATAATGCTTGGGATTTGACCTTCAAACCTATTTCTTGAGAGATCAACAATTATTTCTGTAGTCAAAACTTGAGGACCAATATGAGTGCAAATAAATTACAAAAAAAAAGTTCAGGGAGGTAATAGGACCAAGTAAAAGTTTAAGTGTATCTCCGAGATTTTGGTTATAGTCTGGGGGTACTTGTGCATTTTCCCTAACTAGTACAAATAATAATTTTAGGTTATTTTTGAGAGTAGGATGTCATTATTTAGAGTTTTTAGGGTTTGCACTTGGAGAACTTAATACTTGAGAGAGAAATATTGTGAGAAACAGTTGTGATTAAATTTGATCTTCAATCTTTTGATTCTCATTAATCTTAGATTTTGTTGGGCTCAATTCAATTGTGTAAGTGTTTAATTATATTTTTTTAATTCATAATTTCTTCATCTACACATAGCATGAGTAGCTAAATCTACAACTAGGGTTGTGAGAACCATGAAGAATTAACAAAGTAAACCTGAATAATTTACAATTCTTGAATTGGGTATATGTATATGTTAATCAATTCTCTTCGTTTCACATGTTTTCTAATGGTGGCCAACATTAGAACTCGCCTAGTGTTACTGACTGGACCAAGGTAGTAATGAATAATAACAGAGGTTGATTAATAGGTTTCAATTGATGTGTTCTCGTCTAATCAACTGAACCGGGCCAAGGGGAGGTTGTACTGGGATTATAGGTAATGGCTAGTATTGCACACTATGGAGATAGGCCAAGTTGCATAGTGAACTTTGCCTCTCACCTTTGACTAAAGGGCTTGGTGAACTTAAATTACCATCCTGCATGCTATACACTAGATAAGAATTGGGTTATCCAGTGATACTAAGTTGGGAAATTATGGGAAACACAATACCCTAGTTGCTCTTTATTATTGATTGTCTCTTGTGATGGTTAGTTTAGTTTATTTTCTTATTGAATATTGCAACCCCCCTTTTTGGGAAACTGAATTGGTTAACTATTTGGATTGTTTTGTGATGAATTTGTGTCTTGAGTCTACGTATTCCCTGTGGGTTCTACCCTAACCTTGGTTAGATTTTATATCTTGACAACAACTGTTTGATCCTTTATAAAGGAGGTGTATCTTGGGCGACATCATATATCATTGCTTGGATGGTTCTAGGTTGGTGAAGTAGAATTGAGTGGACCAGAATTGGTTTACCAAGCCATGGAGAAAGTCAAGATCATCCGAGAAAGATTAAAGACTGCACAGAGTAAACAGAAATCCTACACTGATGTTAGAAGAAGAGACTTAGAGTTTGAGGTCAACGATTTGGTGTATTTGAAGGTGTCACCTATGAAAGGTGTGAAGTGATTCAGAAAGAAAGGGAAGTTTAGTCTGAGGTACATTGGTCCTCACCAAATTGTGAAAATATTGGGCAATGTGGCTTATGAGTTGGAGCTACCACCAGAGTTGGGGGCGATCCACCTAGTCTTCCACATTTCCATGCTTAAGAAGTGTTTGGGATGTCCACAGTCTATCATGCCTATTAAAAGTATAGGAGCGAAAGATAGTTTGAGTTATGAGGAGATTCCTATGTAAATCCTTGGTCGTCAGGTTCGCAAACTGTGAACCAAGGAGATTGCATCTGTCAATGTATTATGGAGGAATTAGTTCATAGAAAAAGCCACATATGAAGTCGAAAAGGATATGAAAGCCAAGTACCCTCACTTGATGAGAGAGTTGATGGTACTGATTCGTTCCTATCTCTTAAGTCATGTCTTATTCTGAGTTTCACTAACGATAGTGTCCTAGAGTCCGACTGATGATTCACTTGATCTATTGACTATTTATATGCTTAATTGCCTAATTGACTGATTGCATTAGAGATTTATGAGTTTTTGATTGTTGGAGTCGTGGATAGGATTTCTACTTTGATTAGGTTCCTAGATCTCTCATCACTAGAGGATAAATAATCCCAAGGCAGAGATAATGTAACACCCATAAATTTTGAAAGTAAAACAGGTCCTCAGACCTGGTTCTATGAAAGGGCTTACGAGCCGTGGTCTGGAGTACGACCCATGGATCAGGTCATAAAAGGTGTTCCAGAGTTGAAATTGTTTTGTCTAAGTATAGAAAGTTGTATACGAGATGCAATATGACCCATAACCTGTTTCATGACCTATCTGACAAGTCGTAGAATGAGATCCAAAAATCCAAAATTTGGTCTAAATTCTATGAGAAGAACATGACCCATAACCTTTTCCACGGGCCATCTGACAAGTCATATAATGAGATCTGAGAATCCAAATTTTGATTATTTTGCATGAGAGAGGACCACGACCCGTAACCAGTTTCACAGGCCGTAAAAAGGTTTTCATGATCCACTTTTGGAAGTTTTCTTGAAGGATAATTTTGTCTTTTGCCATTCTTTTTAATTAATACCCACAATGTTTTTGACTTGTTTTAGACACTTATCAATACCCTAAGGTTATTATTCCTCAAAATCCCTTAGAAATTCTAAAGAGCATCAAGGAAGGGGAGAAAGCTAGGGTTCTAAGTACGTGAGTAGAGATTCTTTGAGAATTGACTATTCTTTGAAATTTCCAGGTATGTAGGTTTCCTAAAGTATTGAACTA
>JAABOM020104706.1:0-25554 GCA_011800125.2 Solanum clarkiae
TCATAGCAAAACCTCTCATCAAATCCAACATTAGATCCAAGATTTAGAGCTCAAAACATGCTAAAACAACCATACTTGTATGAACTAAAATCATTGTGCAGTAAATTTTTCAATATACATGATTCATATATAAAATCAACTTTAAATTATGAAATATTAGTAAAAAGAGTGTTTAGGCACCATGGATAGAAGGATCCAACGTTCAACACCACATACCTTGAGTTTGGAGAACCCTTGAAGAAGATTGGGAATAGAGACTTGAAGCTTGAGTAAGATCCTTGATGAAATCCTTAAGATTGGTCTTGAGTTTGGGACTTGAATTTAGGAGCTAATATTTGGCTAAGTATCTTGGTGAGTATTGGGGAATGTTGGGGGTGATATAAGCATGAAATAAGGCTAAGTAATGGTAAAAACACATTTACGAAGACTTAGGCCCAACACTTACAAAAATCTAAATGGACTAGGAAAAATAGTGCAGGAAATCCACCTCTCTACTTCGCGGAGAGGTCGTAGACCCTCACTGGAAATTGCACCAAGTGAAACTTCATAATTTAATTCCTTTGCTTTAAATTTGAGGTTAGACCCTAATCACCCTAATTTGGACCCCTTGAACAAGAATATAAAATTATATTTTCGAAACAACTAATGGATTTTTAGATATACAGAAAATAAGATTTCTGGCACTTCCGAGGCACGTTTTTAGGCACTTTCTGGGGTCGTTTCAATATCTTCCCCTTGGAAACATTCGTACCCGAATGAAAAAGAGATGTACAAGATAGGAGTGATCATGAATAAATCAGCCCCAATAAGAATGTAACATAACATATAAAGCACCATTTTTGAAACATCAACATAAGTGTAAAATCATCATAAGTTTACCAACTTAAACATGAATGCATATGAATGACATAGGGGCTGAAATGTAAGACTTGAAGTCACATATGGAACTTATGATTAGTACCATAGGATTAAGTGGTGTGGTAAAATATATGGATACCTCTTTTGCATGTCTGCTTCGGCGTCCCAAGTAGCACTTTCGACTTGTTGGTTCCTCCAAAGGACCTTAACAGATGCGACTTCTTTGTTCCTCAATCTCTTTACTTGCCTATCAAAGATCTGAATCGGGAACTCCTCATAAGTTAAGTTATCCTCCACATACACCATAACATCAATAGGTACAATGGCATTAGGATCGCCAACACATTTTCTCAACATAGAGATATGAAACACTGAATGAGACAAATTCATTTCACTAGGCAACTTCAACTTATAAGCTACCTTGCCAACCCTCTTAATCACCTCATAAGGACTAATGTACCTTGGGCTCAACTTCCCTTTTTTTCCATAATGTACCATACCTTTCATTGGAGAAGCCTTTAAATAAACCCAATAAACTACTTGGAATTCTAGGTCTCTTCTTCTTATATCGGTATAGGAGTTTTGAAGACTTTGGCTTGTCCTCAACCTTTCCCTAATCATGTTAACCTTCTTAAGAGCATTCATAACCAGATCCGGCCCCAATAAGGCCACCTCTCCAAACTTAAGCCAACCCACTGGTGATCTACAATGTCTCCGACAAAGAGCTTCAAAAGGAGCCATACCAATGCTACAGTGATAGCTATTTTTGTAGGCAAACTCAATCAATGGAAGATGGTCATCCCAACTACCTTTAAGATCCAAGACACAAGCCCTAAGCATATCTTCAAGTGGTTGAATCTTCCTTTCGTCTTGGCCATCCGTTTGAGGGTGGAAAGTCGTACTAAGGTGAACTTTGATTCCAAGACCCCTTTGAAAAGATCTCCAAAAATGTGAAGTAAATTGTGCACCATGCTCTGATATAATGGATAATGGAACCCCATGCAACCTCACCAACTCATGGATATACAACCTTGCATACTCTTCAGCCTCATATGAAGTCTTGACCGGTAGAAAGTGAGCCAATTTCGTCATCCTATCAACCACAACCCATATGGAATCAAAACCTTTTCTAATCTTGGGCAACCTAACCACAAAATCCATATTAATCACCTCTTACTTCTAAGTAGGAAGCTCTATGTCTTGGGTTAGTCCACCCGACCTTTAATGCTCGACTTTGACTTGTTGACATCTATGGAAACCGGCGACAAATTTGGCAATATCTCTCTTCATGCCTCCCTACCAACACACATCCCTCAAGCCTCTACACATTTTGGTGGAACTAGGGTGGATAGAATAGGAGGAATTATGGGCTTTATCAAGAATTCTCTCCCTGAAACCATCAACACATGGCGCACACAACCTACTTCGGTATCTAAGTGCCCCATCTCCCCCTTGGAAGAAAACCTCTAAAGGCTTTCAACTCAAGCAAGGAGGAGTCTAGATCTTGTTTTGCTATCACCTCATCAACCAAAGAAAATTTAGAACCATTAACAACAACAATACCATCACCGACATCTTCTAACCTCACCCTAGTCCAGCAAATATATGCACCTCCCTAGCTATTTCCCTATCACCACTACCCATATGAGCTAGGCTACCCATAGACACCCTAATCAAAGCATCCTCCACAACATTTGCCTTACCTGGAAGGTGATGCACACTCATGTCATAGTCCTTAAGGATTTCTAGCCACCTTCTTTATCTCAAGTTGAGATCTTTTTGAGTGAAGACAAATTGAAGGCTCTTATGATTGGTGAAGACATCAACATGCATACCATACAAATAATGATGCCAAATATTTAATGCAAACACCACGACGGCCAATTCAAGATCATGGGGTAGGTAGTTCTTTTCATGCACTTTGAGTTTCCTAGAAGCTTAGGTTATGACCTTACCATTTTGCATTAGTACACAACCCAAACCAACTCTAGATGCATCATAATACACAACAAATCCCTCAAGCCAATCCAGTAGTGACAATATAGGAGCGGACACAAGTCTATCTTTCAATGTTTGGAAACTTTTTTCACATTCATCGGCCCACAAAAACATAACCTTCTATTGAGTCAATTTTTTCATAGGAGAAGCAATGGAGGAGAACACATTAACAAATCATCTATAGTAACCTACAAGGCCCAAGAAACTCCTTATGTACGACGGGGTAAATGGTCTAGGACAATTCCTAATCACATCAATTTTCTTAGGATCCAGTTTTATACCAACCCCCGACACCACATGACCCAAGAATGCAACCTCCTTTGACTAAAATTCACACTTGTCACATTTAGCATACAATCTCTCCTCCCTCAATCTTTGCAACACATCTCTCAAATGACCCATATGCTCCTTCCTATTATGTGAATAGATCAAAATATCATCAATGAAGACCATAATAAAGGAATCCACGTAGGTCTTGAAGACTCTATTCATTAGGTCCATGTAGACGGCCGCGCATTAGTCAATACAAAGGACATCACCACAAATTCATAATGTCCATACCTAGTCTGGAAGGCCATTTTTTATATCACACTCCCTCACCCTTACTTGATAGTACTCGGACCGAAGATCAATCTTAGAGAAAAAACTATCCCCTTGCAATTGGTCAAACAAGTCATCAATCCTTGCAAGAGGATATCTATTCTTTATAGTGACCCTATTGGGTTGTCGGGAGCCAATGCACATCCTAAGTAACTCATCTTTATTCTTTACAAACAACACCGATGCACCCCAAGGTGATTGGCTAGGTCTAACAAATCCCTTCTCCAATAAATCTTTCAATTGCTCCTTTAACTCCTTCAACTCCTCCGGGGCCATTAGGTAAGGGGGAATGGAGATAGGTTGGGTGTCGAGAAGGAGATCTATTCCAAAATCTATAGGTTGGGTGTCGAGAAGGAGATCTATGCCAAAATCTATCTCCCTTTAGGAGGGACACAGGGAAGGTTATTTGGGAAGACATCAAGAAATTTATTTACAACCGGAACCGACTCAACAGAAGGGACTTTGGACTCCACATGTTTGACTCTCACAAAATGATATAAACACCCCTTAGAAATCAATCTATGGGCTCTAATGCATGAAATGAACCTACCCCTCACTACTACATCATGACTTTCCCACTCAAGGACGAGTTAGTTTGAAAATTGAAACTTGACCCTACGGGTTCTACAATCAATATTATATAACTTGTCCAACAAAACTTTGAAACATAGAACTTAACGGGGGCTAAGACAAGAAACCGGGCTCACCCTCATAGTTAAAAGCATACAATAAAGGAAAGAGAGTCTTTATGCATAGCATAAGATCAAAGACATTGTCCCTGAAATTAAGGACTCACCAACATGCTTATAGAGATAGTACCAGCTACGGGGAGGATGAGGATGATCATAAGGAGCTCTGATTCCTACATGGTAATGTGATGACCCAGCTCTAGGGCCTAGACGTGACACGATGAATGGGGAACCCGAAGGGACCCCAAACAAGCCTCTTAACTTGTCATTACACATCCTTGGTCGTAGAAGCATACAAAGACATATAGGTTTAGAATGGGGGCAATGGGACTAAGGGAAAGCTTGCATAAGCGTCATAATCAAGGGTCAATATTCAAAACTCATATATAAATACACAACTTGTCCAACAAGAACCTCTAATACATGGAGATAGCAGGGGCCATGACAAGCTACCGGGATCACCCTCATAATCAACAAAACATAGGAAAGTATCTCAACACAAGGATAATAGTAACTTAGACCAAGGTCCCTGAAATGGAGGACTCATCAATAAGCTTGAAATAGAACCTTCTAGCCACGTGGAGGAGAAGGCTGATCAACTTGGCACCGGTCCCTACATGATGATATCATGTAGGAAAAAGTATACATTAGTACGTTTGAATGTACTAAGTATGTGGGATGCAATGCAACAAGAGATAAGCTTTATGATCAACATGCATAACATTAGGCAATAGGCATGATATAGCAATATGACATGTATGTTCAATGCATAAGTAAAACATACTTAAGTAAATTATACTTAAGTAAATCATACTCATATAGGATACCATATATGAAGAGGAGACCAAGCTAGATTGCCAAGGTATAAACCCCTTGGGGTTGGTGATGATAGCATCCATCAGCCTAGTGTGGGAGGTACAAACCCCTCATCAAAGTTAGTGATGATAGCACCCATCACCTTAGTGTGTGAGGTACAAACCCCTTATCAAGATTAGTGATGATCGCACCCATCACCCTAGTGATTGAGATATCAACCCCTCAACTAAGTTGGTGATGATCTCACCCATCACCCTAGTGGTTAAGTCTTTGACCCCTCAACTAGGCCCCCGAATTGGGAATGGTCTACCATAACACTTTAGATAGTATTCATCATGTACATAATCTCATTTCATCATCGTATAGTCAATCATACCATATCTCATGCTTTAGACCTTCATTTCCTCAAGAAACAATAACCATACATTTTATCAAAAACCTTGGGGGTGTTCAATGCGGGTAAAAGACCATACAATTCAGAGATGAAATTATGCAGGAAAATTTGTTGTAAAACCATCAATCAAAACCTTGCATTACCCCTCCCCCCCAAGACATTCATAGCAAAAATTCTCATCAGATCCAACATTGGATACAAGATTTAGAGCTCAAAACATGCTAAAACAACTATACTTTTACGATCTAAAATCACTGTGCAGTAAATTTCTCAATATGCAAGACCCACATGTAAAATCAACTTTAAATCATGAGATATTAGTAAAAATAAGGTTTGGGCACCATGGGCGGAAGGAACCAATGGTTCAACACCACATACATTGACTTTGGAGAACCTTTGAAGAAGATTGAGAATGGAGACTTAAAGCTTGAGTGACACCCTTGATGAAATCCTTAAGATTGGTCTGAGTTTGGGACTTGAATTTAGGAAAGTTTGGGACTTGAATTTAGGAGCAAATATTTGGATAAGTGTCTTGGTAAGTATTGGGGAATGTTTAGGATGATATGAGGGTGAAATAAGAATAAGTGTAGATAAAAACACGTTTGGGAAGACTAAGTACCAACACTTACAAAAATATAGGCAGACTAGGAAAAATAGCATAGGAAATACTCCTCTCCACGTCGCGGAGAGGTCGTAGACCCTCACTGAAAATTGCACCAAGTGAAAGTTCATAATTCGATTCCTTTGCTTTAAATTCGAGGTTAGACCCTAGTCACTCTAATTTGGACCCTCTGAACAAGATTTTGAAGTCAGATTTTCAAAATAACCAACGAATTTTTAGATATATAGAAAACAAGATTCTGGGCACTTCCAAGGCACTTTTTGGGGTCGTTTCAGGTAAAATCATGTAGGCATAGAGTATGCGTTAGTACGTTTGAATGTACTAAGTATGCAGGATGCAATGCAACAAGAGATTAGTAACATAGTCAAAATTCAATATCATAAGCAATGGATAGCATAATAACAATATGACGTATACGAATGATACTTAAAGTAAAACATGTTCATATAGGACATATTACATATGAAGGAACAGACCATCATCATAGGCCAAGAAAACTTAGTACTTGGAATCTAAGCTAGACCACCCCTTAGAAGAGATTGAGGAGTCAACCCTTCAATCAGTTGATAGACATGACCACGCTCCATCAGAAGTGAATGAGGTATCAACCCCTCAATCAGTTGATGTCTTACTACCCCCATCCGAGATGATTGAGGTATCAACCCCTCAATTGGTTGATGTCTTACCACCCCCATCCGAGGCGATTGAGGTATCAGCTTCTCAATTGGTTGACGGAAATGACCACCCTCCGCTGGAAGTGATTGAGGTATCAACCCCTCAATTAGTTGATGGCTTACCACCCCCATCCGAGGCGATTGAAGTATCAATCCATAAATTGGTTATGGTCAACTGACAATACTATAGATAAATATCATGGAATAATCACATAAATACCTTCCTTTCATCATTATAAAGTCACTTAACTCATATACCAAGCATTAGGCCTTCAACAACTTAAGATACATTAACAGGATATTTTATCAAATACTTGGTGGGTGTGCAATTCTAGTATAATATCATGCAATTCAAGAGTTAAATTATGCAAGTAAACTTGAAGTAGTTCAACCTACCTATAGTAGGTAATACCATCATGAAATATACATCAAAATCCTTAATCAAATCTCACGATAGATTCAAACATTCATAGCTCAAAACATGCTCGAACAGTCACACCTTTATGAAACCCCAACATAGTTCATAGTCAAATTCATAAGTAAGACTCATAAGTAAATCAACTTAGAAACATGAAATTTATGTAAAAAAGAAGTTTGAGCACCATAGGTGAAAGGACACAATGGTTGAAACTCACATACCTTACCTTTGTAGAATTTCTTAACGAATATTGGAATGGAGACTTGAAACTTGAGTGAAATCCTTAAGATCCAGAATAAACTTTTGGCACTAGAAATTTGAGTGAAATATTTGTCTAAGTGTTTGAGAAAGTAGTGGGGAATTTCTTGTATGATATGAAGGCAAAATATGGCTAAGCACAGGTATTTTTACACATGGGAATACTTAGGCCCAAAAGACAAAGCCTTTGACCAAAACAAAAAACTGGTAGCAAAATAACACATCTCCAAGACGGCTCCGCGTTCGCGGTGAGAACGTGTACCCTCACTGGAATGTGAAACTTCGGCAAAATGAAATTTCACTTTCTTCTCTAAAATTGGGGGTAATCCATTCCTACTAAATTTTTTCCCTCTGAAAGAGATTATGAAGTCGGAGTTTTGATATTATGCACGGATTTTGAGATATATGAAAATTACAATTATGGGTATTTCTGAGGCACATTTTCAGGCACTTTTCTGGGTCGTTTCAATATCTCCCCCTTGGGAACATTCAACCCCAAATGTCAAAGAAACGTACGATAATAAGGATAATCATGAAGAGATCAGGCCCAACAAGGATGCAACAATGCAATTAAATATCATTTCAAAATTTCAACATAAGTGTCTAAATCACTATGAACTTGTCAACATAAACATGAATGCATGCAATGACATAAGGGCTAATACATAAGAATAGAAATCACATAAGGGACTTAGAATTAGTACCTTAGGCTAGAGTACAATGGAAGAGATAGGGATATCGCTTTTGCATGTCTGCCTCGGCCTCCCATGTAGCACTTTTGACTTGTTGATTCCTCCAACGGACCTTAACGGAAGCCACATCCTTGTTCCTCAACTCCTTCACTTGTCTATCCAGGATCTCTGGTGGAACCTCTTCATAAGTCAAATTGTCTTCAACAACACCCACAACATCCAATAGGACAGTAGCATTTGGATCACCCGCACATTTCCTCAACATGGATACATGAAAGACTGGATGAACCAAGTCCAATTTCACTAGGCAACTCCATCTCATAGGCCACCTTACCAATCTTCTTCAACACCCTAAATGGACCCACATATCTTGGACTCATTTTACCCTTTTTACCAAAACAAACCACACCCTTCATGGGTGAGACCTTCAAATAGACCCAATCACCAACTTTAAATTCAAGCTCCTATCTTCTCACATCGGCATAGGACTTTTGACGACTTCGTCCATTTTCAACCTCTCCCTAATCAACCTTACCTTCTCTATAGCCTCCATGACTAGATCTAGACCCAAAAAGGTCATTTCTCCTACCTCAAACCATCCAACCAGTGACCTACAACATCTACCATAGAGGGCCTCAAAAGGAGCCATACTAGTGCTAGAATGATAACTATTATTATAAGCAAACTCAATCAATGAAAAATGATCATCCCAACTACCCTTAAAATCCAAAACACAAGCTCTAAGCATATCCTCAAGAGTTTGGATAGTTCTTTCGACTTGGCCATCCATTTGAGGGTGAAGGGTCATGCTAAGCTTTTCCTTGGTACCAAGACCTCTTTAGAAGGACCTCCAAAAGTGTGAAGTGAATTGAGCACCACGATCCAAAATAATAGACAAGGGAACCCAATGCAATTTAACCAACTCATGAATGTTCAATCTGGCATAGTCTTCGGTCTCATAAGTAGTCTTAATCGGTAGGAAATGAGCCAACTTTGTCATTCTATCAACCATAACCCAAATAGAGTAAAAACCCTTTCTAGTCTGAGGAATCCCAACCACAAAATCCATGTTAATATCCTCCCACTTCCATGTAAGAATCTCTATATCTTGGGTAAGGCCACCCGGCCTTTGATGCTCGGCTTTCACTTGTTGGCAACTATGATAACTGGACACAAACTTGGCAATGTCTTTCTTCATACCTCTCCACTAAAACATATGACTCAAATCTCTATACATCCTGGTAAAGCGGGGGTGAATAAATAGGAAAATCTCTATATATCTTGGTAAAGCGGGGGTGAATAAATAGGAAGAATTATGAGCCTCATCAAGAATCTTCTCTTTCAAACCATCAACACTAGGCACACACAACCTACCTTGGTACCTAAGGGCACTATCTCACCCTTTGGAGAAAACCTCCACCTTGCCATCACTCACCAAAGCCTTCAATTCCAATAAGGAGGGATCAAGATCTTGCTTTGCTTTTACCTCATCAACCAAGGAAGATTTTGTACCATCAACAACCACAATACCACTATTCTTAACCTCTCCCAACCTAACCCACAACCTAGACAACCGATCAACCTCCATAGCTGCCTTTTTGCCCCTATCATCACCACGAGCTAGGCTACCCAAAGACACCCTACTCAAAGCATCAGCCACAACATGAGCCTTATCGGGATGATTTGGCACACTCATATCATAACCCTTAAGAAGCTCTAACCACCTTCGTTGTCTCATGTTGAGATCGATTTGAGTGAACACATGTTGAAGGCTCTTATGATCGGTAAACATATCAATATGCACCCCATACAAATAATGATGCCAAATTTTTAAAGCAAAAACCATGGCAGCCAATTCAAGACCATGGGTAGGATAATTCTTTTCACGCACTTTGAGTTATCTAGAGGTATAAGCTATTACCTTACCATTTTGCATCAAGACACAACCCAAACCAATCTAGGAGGCATCACAATACACAAAATACCCTTCCAACCCTTCCGGTAGAGACAAGATATGAGTGGACACAAGCTTATCCTTCAAGGTTTGGAAACTCCTTTCACACTCATTGGTCCACAAAACTTGGCCTTCTTTTGGGCAACTTAGTCATGGGAGAAGCAATAGAAGAGAACCCATTCACAAATCTCCAGTAGTGACTCGCTAGGCCCACGAAACTTCTAATGTCCGATGGAGTCAAAGGTTTGGGCCAATTTCTAATCATCTGCATTTTCTTAGGATCACCTTAATACCATCACTCGACATAAGATGACTTATGAAGGAAACCTATTTCAACAAAAATTCACACTTTTTCATACTTGGCATACAACTTCTCTTCCCTCAATTTCTCCTTCAACTCCTTTAACTCCGCTGAGGCCATATGGTAAAGGGAAATTAAAATGGTTGAGTATTGGGAAGGAGGTCTATACCGAAATCTATTTTTCCTTTGAGAGGAACATTGGAAGATCACTAGGAAAGACATCTAGAAACTCATTTACCACCGGATTTGACTATATAGGAAGGACTTTGGACTCAACATCCGTAACCCTCACAAGATGATAGAGACACCCCTTAGAAATCAACTTTTGTGATTTCATGCAAGAGATAAACATTCTCCCATGCAAGGATGAGTTCATTTGGGAATTGAAATTTGACCCTACGAGTTCTACAATCAATAGAGACATAGGATGCATGCAACCAATCCATTCCAAGAATATCATCAAAATCAACCATATCCAACTCAACAAGATCCTAAGGCAATATTTTATGCAAGATACAAATAGGACAATTTCTATAGACCTTTCTAGAAACAATAGATGCACCAATTGGAGTAGACACCTCTTAAAACTCATACAACAATTCGGGTTCAACATGAAACTTTTTCCAATAAGAGGGGTAACAATAGAAAGAGTGGCACCCGGGTCTATCAATGCATACACATCAAAGTCAAAGGAAATTTCAACATATCGGAAACAAGATTGGGTGCCTCATCCCCTCCTTCCCTTCCTTGATCAACATGACCACCTTGACCTTGAGGACGACCCTCCTTGCCTTTTTTTGAACATAAGGCAATCAACATGCTTATGACTAACTCTTCCATACCCATAACACGCATTCAAATCCTTTAAGCATTTGTAATGATGACGTTTTTAACATTTTGGGCATTTCAGAAAACTTACCCCACCATTGCTACATTGGAACCTTGGGTTACCCATTCCATTAATAACAATTCTCTTGTTTGGAGTACTAGAGGACCCTTGGCCTCAAAATTTATGATCTTGTATTGAACGCTCACCCTTAGCACTCTGGAGACCACCCTCATATCGGGCCCTCTTGGACTCCTTACTCCTCTTTTTTTGAGCATATGGATAATCAACTATCTTGTGATCCATCTTACCACACCCATAGAATGTACCCGTGTTCCTCAAACATGCACCATCATGTGCCCTCTCACACCTTGGGCATCTAAGACGAGTCACTCTACCATTGCTACTGAGTTTGCCAAATGGATGCCTACCTTCTATTCAGGCTCTCTTAGGCCTTCCCTCTCCACTCTTACCATTTGGAGTGTCAAGGGTACCCCCCCCGATAGGTTGAGTTGGGCAGTCACGGCCTTAGCCAACACCCATAGAGGATTGAGAACCTTCCCATTCAATATATCATCGTCCTGAGTAACCTGAGACATATTCTGAATGCGATGGTTAGGGATTAGTAATAAGCCCTAGAGTATCTAACTCTATCGCATGACATAGATCATATGAAGTGAAACATTTTCTAAAATGCCTCATAACCTCTTACTCATAGTTGTGGCATACTTCACAACCATGAATAAGACTCTAATCGACATGGTATGTTAGATATGAAGGATCATTAATAACCTAGTGCTCTGATACCAAGTTTGTCATGATCCAAGCCTCGATGGGACCCCAAACAAGCCTCTTAACATATCATTACACATCATTGATCGCGGAAGAATTTAAACAACAATGAATGAATAGAATTAAGGGCAAAGAGACTAAGGGAAATCTTTCATATCCTGAAATATCAAAATAGTCAAAGAGAATTAAGCTTATACCATCATTACATAACTTGTCCAATAACACCTATAAATATGGAACTTAGTGGGGACTAAGACAAGAAACTGGGCTCACCCACATAGTCAAAAGCATACAATAAAGGAAACAGAGTCCTTATACATGGCATAAGATCAAAGACATTGTCCCCAAAATTGAGGACTCACCAACTTGCTTATAGAGATAGTACTAGCCACGGGGAGGATGAGGATGATCGTAGGGAGCTCCAGTTCCTACATGGTAACATCATGTAGGCATAGATTATGTGTTAGTACGTTTGGATATACTATGTACATAGGATGCAATGCAAGAAGAGATAGGTGACATTGTAAAAATGTAATATCATAAGCAATGGATAGCATAATAACAATATGACATGTATGAATCATACTTGATGTAAAATATTATTATATAGTACATATTACATGTGAAGGAAGAAACCATCATCATAGACCAAACAAACTTAGTACTTGAAATCTAAGGTAGACCACCACTTAGAAGTAATTAAGGAATCAACCCTTCAATTGGTTGATGGATATGACCACCCTCCATAGGAAGTGAATGAGGTATCAACCCATCAAGTAGTTGATGTCTTACTATCCCCATCTGAGGTGATTAAGCTATTAACCCCTCAATTGGCTGATGGACATGACCACCCTCCGTCGGAAGTGAAAAGGTATCCACCTCTCAATTGGTTGATGGCTTACCACCCCATCCGAGGTGATTGAGGTATCAACTCCTCAATTGGTTATGGTCAACTCACAAAACTATAGATACATATCATGAAATAATCATATAAATACCATCCTTTCATCATCATAAAGTCATTTAACTCATATGCCAAGCATTAGGCCTTCAACAACTCAAGATACATTAACTGGACATTTTATCAAACAATTGGTGCATATGCAATGCTAGTATAAAACCATGAAATTTAAGAGTGAATCATGGAAGTAAAATTGAAGTAAATCAACCCACCTATACTAGGTAATACCATCATGCAATATGCATCAATATCCTTCACTAAATCTGAAGATAGATACAAGATTCATAGCTCAAAACATGCTCAAACAGTCACACTTTTATTAAACTCCAATATAGTTCATATTCAGATTCATAATAAGTAAGACACATAAGTAAGTCAACTTAGAAACATGAAATTTATGGAAAAAGGAAGCTTGGGCACCATGGGTGAAAAGACCAAATGGTTAAAACTCACATACCTTAGCTTTGGAGAATTCCTTAATGAAGATTGGAATGGAGACTTGAAGCTTGAGTGAAATCCTTAAGATCCGGTGTAACGACCCCAAAAGGTGCCTGAAAATGTGCCTCGGAAGTGCCCAAAATCGTAATTTCCATATATCCCAAAATTCATACGTGATATCAAAAATTTGACTTCATATTCTTATTCAAGGGGTCAAATGGAGTGGAAAATGGGTCTAACCCTGATTTTAGAGCAAAAGAATTACAATTTTATTTTCCCAAAATTCACTTTCGAGTGAGGTTTTCGGGCCCAAGCTCCTCAACTCATTTTGTGTACTATTTTTCTTGTTCGGTCAAAGACTTTTGGGTCTTGATCCTAAGTATTCCCATGCATTAATATATCCATACTTAGCAAAATTTCACCCTCATATCACACAAGACATTCCCCAATACTCATTCAAACACTTAGACAAATATTTTACCTAATTCAAATGCCCCAAACTCACTTCCGAATCTCAAAAAACTCATTTAATCATGAAGCTCTAATTCAAGCTTTTTATGTCGTTTAAGATCATCGTGGGTCCCCTATATCTAGTCAAGTTCAAATGAATTTCCATTGGCCAAGTTTCGCACAAGTACCAGTAGGAGGATCAACTTTAAAGGGTCATATCTCTTAGTACAAAAAGACTTGGGTGTCCCACAACCAACCAAATGAAAGCTCTTTGTGTTAGGTTTCCAATGCGCTTGGTTTTACTTTATTTAGAGTTCGGATGAAGAAGTTATGCCCGTTTTTGTAGAACTTGTATGTGCAGGGGTATAAATGGGTTTTTGCCAAATTCACCTCATTAATGGCATTCCGTAAATTTAGCCATTTATATTGGTATTTTAGGAATTCCTATGCTATCTTAACACCTCCTAAGGACCTAACACTATTGCTAAAGATCAAATTCACTCCTCTCAGATGGAATACACTCTCAAATTCTCTCAAGAGCCTCCATCAAAACCCCAATACAAATTCAAGGAAACTCAAGAGCAAGCCTTGGATTCCAAGACCCACTTCCAAACTTCAAGTCTTTCACAACTCAATTTCAAGAAATTCAAGGTCTAAGCTATATAGGTTTCATTCATGGGTACCTGTCACCCATGAAGCCCAATCTTCCATGTCTATGAAGATTACGTGTTTCCAAGTTATGTTGCTCATGGGTATTATTCATTAGAGATTATAACCATATACTACATTGGGATTTTATGGAAGATTTGTTGAAAATTCATGATTACTCATTTTTAAGTCTACTATGAGAACTCATTTTTAAGTCTATACCATGAGATGATTTGCCTATTATGATTATGCTTGTTTCAAGGTTTAGAACTGTGATCTCTCTTGGGATTTGATGAGGAGTTTCGATGTATTTTTCAAGATGGTCTTACCAAGTATTGGTGGGCAATTTTACTTCAAATTTTCTTGCATGATTTCATTCTTAATCATGGGGTGTCGAGGATGGTTTTAAGATTGATCCTAAGGGGGCGTATGTGATTAGAAACCGGCCTAGACCATTGACTCCACCAGAAATTAGGAGTTTCTTGGGCTTGATAGGTTATCATCGGAGGTTTGTGAATGAGTTCTCTTCTATTGCTTCTCCCATGACTAAGTTGACCCAATGTAGGACTAAGTTTGTGTGACCGATGAGTGTGAAAAGAGTTTCCAAGCCTTAGAGAATAAGCTTATCTCCGCTTCTATTGTGTCTTTATTGGATGGGTTGGGAAGGGTATGTTATATTGTGATATGTCCCGAATTGGTTTGGGTTGTGTATTGATGCAAGATGGTTAGATGGGAGCCTTATGTTTTAGATAATTTGAGATGCATGAGAAGGATTATCCTACCTATAACCTTGAGTTGGCCGCTGTAGTTTTGCTTCAAAATATGGTGTCATTGGTTATATGGGGTGCATGTTGATATATTTACCATTCACTAGAGTCTCCAATATGCATTCACCCCAAGGGTTTTAGCTTGGGACGAGGAGATGGTTAGAACTTCTTAAGGATTATGATGTGGGTGTGCATTATCATCCCGCTAAGGCTAGTGTTGTCATGGATGCTTTGAGTAGGGTATCTATGGGCAGCCTAGCATATGTCGATGGTGGTGATAAAGGGCTGGATAGGGAGATGCATCAGTTGGCTAGATTGCGGGTTAGGTTGGAAGAGGTTGACAATGGTGGTGTTGATGGTTCTAAATCTTCATTGATTGATGAGGTAAAAGCTAAGCAAAATCTTAACCCCGTGTTGTTGGGATTGAAGGAATTGGTAAGGGTTGGTAAGGTGGACGTTTTCTCCCAAGGGGGAGATGGTACCCTTAGGTACCACGGTGGTTTGTGTGTGCCTTGTGTTGATGTTTTGAGGGAGAAAATCCTTGATAAGGCCTATAGTTCTTCTTGTCCTATTCACCCTGGTTCTACCCAATGTATAGAGATTTAAGAGATCTGTATTGGTGGGGAGGCATGAAGAGGGACATTGCCAAATTTGGTTCTGATTGTCATAGTTGTCAACAAGTTAAAGCCGAACATGTAAGGGCGGGTGGCCTAATCCAAGACATGGAGATTCCTACTTGGAAGAGGGAGGTGATTAATATGGATTTTGTGATTGGATTTCCCAAGACTAGAAAGGGTTTTGATTCCATTTGGGTTGTGATTGATAGGATGACCAATTGGTTCACTTTTTATCGGTTAAGACTACTTATAGTGTTGAATAGTATGCTAAATCGTACATTCATGAATTGATGAAATTGCATAGGGTGCCCTTGTCTATTATATTGGATCACCGTTCTCAATTCACTTCACTGTTGGGAGGTCTTTTCAAAGTGGCCTTGGTACAAAAGTTAAACTCAGTATGGCCTTTCGCCCTCTAGCGAATGGCCAAGCCGAAAGAACTATCCAAACAATTGAGGATATGCCTAGGGCATGTATTTTTGAGTGATGCCATTGATTGAGTTTTTCGATAACAATAGCCATCATTCTAGCATGGTAAGGCTCCTTTCGAGGCTCTTTATGATAGATGTTGTAGATCATCGATTGGGTGGTTTAAAGTGGGAGAAATGGCCTTGCTGGGTCCGGATCTAGTTATGGATACTATGGAGAAGGTAAGGTTGATTAGGGAAAGGTTGGAGACAGCCCAAAGTCATCAAACGTCCTATGTCGAAGTGAGAAGAAGAGAGCTTGAACTCAAAGTTAGTGATTGGGGCTTATTGAAGGTTTCGCTCATGAAAGGTGTGGTTTGCCCTAGTAAAGAGGGAATTGAATTCATGGTTTTAGATTCTTCATAGAGTGTTGAGGAAGGTTAGTGACGTTGCATACAAATAGGAAGTGCCTTTGGATACGGATATGGTTCGTTCAGTTCTTCATGTTTCTAGGATTGAGGAGGTGTGTCGGTGATTCATGTGTTATAGGACTCTTGGGGTTATGGAAGTTGTGGAGGATGAGTCTCCTTATGAGGAGGTCTGGGGGAGAAGTTGGGTGAATATGAGTAAAGGTTGATTTGTGAGGGCATAGTGTTTGTCAAGGCCCATTGGGAGAATTGCCAAGTCAATAGTATCTCTCGGGGAGCTGGAGTGGGGCATGAAGGATCAATATTCCTACAACTTTCATTCTATTCAAGCTTATGATAACACGTCAAGTCTTTTTATGAATTCCAAATCTTATGTTTCATACCCTATGTCATTGAATGCATTCATTATTATATTGAGAAAGATCATGGTGATTTTAACACTTATGTTGAGATTTTGAAAATGGTGTTTTAAGTGTGTCATTGCATTCTTGTTGGGGCTGATCTCTTTATGACTACTCTTCTCTTGCACATTTCTTTGACATTCGGGCACGAATGTTCCCAATGGGAAAATTGTAACGGCCCCAAAAAGTGCCCGAAAATATTCCTTGAAAGTGCCTGGAACCGTAGTTTCCACATATCTCAAAATCCATCTGTGATATGAAAAATCCGACTTCATATTCTTGTTCATGGGGTCAAATGGAGTTGGAAATGGGTCTAACCCCTATTTAAGAACAAACGACTCGCAATTTCATTTCCTAAAATTCACTTTCCAGTGAGGATTTTGCACCCAAAGCATGACGTTTCGAAGGCGCGCTTCAGTTCATTTTGTGTATTATTTTTCTGTTTCAATCCAAGACTTTTGGGTCTTGGGCCTAAGTATTCTCATGGATGTGAATACCTATACTTATCCATATTTCACCCTCATACCACACCTCATACCACACAAGACATTCCCCAATACTTATTCAAACACTTAGACAAATATTTTACCCAATTCAAGTGCCCCAAACTCACTTCTGGACCTCAAGAAACTCATTCTAGCCTTCAAGCTCTTTTTCAAATCTAAGTCAAGCTTATTTGAGTCGTTAAAATTATTGTGAGTCCCCTACATCAAGCCAAGTTCAAAGAAATTTCCGTTGGCCAAGTTTTACACAAGTACCAGTAGGAGGGTCAACTTTAAAGGGTCATGTCTCTTAGCACACATATAAACCTCTTTGAATTAGCTTCCCAACGCACTTGGTTTCACCTTATTTAGAGTTCGAATGAAGAAGTTATGCCCATTTTCGTAGAACTTGCATGTGTAGGGGTATAAACGGGTTTTTGCCAAATTCCGCCTCATTAATGGCATTCCATAAATTTAGCCATTTATATTGGTATTTTGGGAATTCCTATGCTATCTTAACACATCCTAAAGACCTAAAGCTATTCCTAAAGATCAAATTCACTCCTCTCAATCGAAATACACTCTCAAATTCTGTCAAGAGCCTCTATTAAAACCCCAATACAAATTCAAGGAAACTCAAAAGCAAGCTTTAGATTCCAAGACCCACTTCCAAACTTCAAGTCTTTCACAACTCAATTTAGAAAATTCAAGGTCTAAGATATGTGAGTTTCATTCATGGGTACCTTTAACCCATGAAGCCCAATCTTCCATTTTTATGAAGATTACATGTTTCCAAGTTGTGTTGCTTATGGGTATTATTCATTAGAGATATGACCATATACTATATTGGGATTTTATGGAAGATTGATTGAAAATGCATGATTACTCATTTGTAAGTCTATTCCGTGAGAACTCATTTTTAAGTCTATACCATGAGATGATTTGCCTATTATGCTTATGCATGTTTTAAGCTTTGGAACCATGATCTCTCTTGGGGTTTGATGAGGGGTTTCAATGTATTTTACAAGATGGTATTACCAAGCATTGGTGGGTTGTTTTACTTCAAGTTTCTTTTCATGATTTCACTCTTGAATTGCATGGTTTTATACTAGCATTACACACCCGCTAAGTGTTTGATAAAATATCCGACTATGGTATCTTGAGGAATTAAAGGTTCTATATGCTTGTTTTATGAGTTGAATGACTATATTATAATGAAACGATTATAGAATAATGATGGAATGATGATGAGAAGGAATGCATATATATGATGATGAAAGGAGAGTGTGTGTGTGTGTATGTGTGTGTGTATATATATGATATTATCTCTATAGTGTTGGGGATGACCAAGCCTAGCTCGAGGGGTTGTAGGCCTGGGTAACCTTGTTGAGGGGTTGGTACCTCGATAACCTAGCTCGGGGGGTGGCAGGATGTGTAATGATATGCTATGAGGCTTGTTTGGGGATTCCTTCAGTTTCCTCATTCGCCGGTCATGTATAGGCCCTAGGCATGCGTCGTGACATCCGAAATGGGTTTTGGTACTAGAATTTTGAGTGAAATATCTATCTGATTGAGAGAGTATTAGGGAATTTCTTGTATGATATGAAGGTAAAATATGGCTAAGTATAGGTACTTTTACTCATGGGAAAACTTAAAATGAAGACCCAAAAGCCTTGGACAGAAACAGAAAACTGGCAACTAACTAACACATCTCCACGACGGCTCCGCGTCACAGAGAGAACGCGTACCCTCACTGGAATATGAGATTTTGGCGAAATGAAATTTCGCTACGGTTGCTCTAAAATCGGGGTTATTCTTATTTTCCACTCAATTTTTTCCTTTGAACAAGAATATAAAGTCGGATTTTCGGTATCGCATACAGATTTCAACATAAAACTTTTTGGCAATAAAAGGAGTAATAAAAGAAAGAGTTGCACTCGAGTCTAGCAATACATACACATAAAAATCAAAGACTTTTAACATACCGGTGATGACATTGGACACCTCATCTACCCCTTGCCTCCCTTGAAGAGCATAGAACTAATTGTGTCGTGGAGCACCACCATATTGACCTCCCCTTCCCAAGGGAATCACATTTGCACCCTGGCCTTGTGGACGACCATCTCTACCTTTGTTTTGATAACGAGGATAATCAATATTCTTGTGACCCACTTCTCCACAACTATAGCATGAATTAGTGTCCCTCAAACATAGGCCGGCATGGCCTCTACCACATCTTGGGCACATAGGATGAGGCACCACACTAACACCACCATGGACCCTCGGATTGTCATTAGCAAACCTTCTATTTGGAGCATTAGAAAACACTTGGCCTTGATGAAACCGACCACCATTGAGACTTTGGAACCTTCCTTCAAAACGGGCCCTCTTGGCCTCATTACCCCTTCTCTTTCTCAAATTTTCCCCTACAATTATTCGGCATAAGTCATGAGGCAGGACAAGTCCATATCATATATCAACATGGGGGCAAGACACTCCTCATTCACCAAATCAGATACACCTATCACAAATATTTTCATTCTCGACCTTGGGTCGACCATCATTGGTAGAGCATATTTAGAGAGTTAGTTGAACTTGAGGGATACACCCTCACACTCATAGATCCTTGCTTTAAATTCATGAACTCCATCATTTTGGCCTCCCTTAGCTCAAGATGGAAGAACTGGTTGAGAAATGCCACCTTACACTCCTCCTATAGGATCACATTGTTGTTCCTTTTCTCCTCCTTCCATTGAGTAAACCATATTTGGGCCACCCCTTTGAGTTGGTAGGCTGCCAACTCCACTTTATCCTCCAATTTAACCCCCATAATAGATAACACTTTGTACACCTCATCAATGAATTCTTGACGGTCCTCATCGACTTTAAACCCATGAAACTCTGGTGGGTTCATCCTCATGAAATCCCTTACACTAGATGTCGGAGTAGGAGCATGAGGGGTATGGGTCCCTTGGTTGATTTGATTAGTCATAGCTTGAGCTAGCATAGAAATAGCATCCTGAAACTCTTCATGAACCAGTTATTCTTCGATTGTACGAGCTCTTCTTCCTCTTGGGATAGGCATGATCTAGCATGCATAGCAAAGAACATTCATTAGGGGAAAGCCTTACCTTAACATCTAAAGCATGACATGAATCAAGAGAAAGGGAAACATTTTCTGAAACACCTCATAGCCTCTTACTCATAGTTGTGGTGCACTTCACAACCATGAATAAGACTCTGATCGACACGGTGTGTTGGTGTCGAGGACCATTAACAATCTAGTGCTTTGATACCAAGTTTATCATGACCCAAGACTAGGGATTAGACATGACATAGTGAAGGGGAACCCAAACGAATCCCAAACAAGCCTCTTAGCATATCATTTACACATCCTTTGTCGTGGAAGGAATAAAAACAACAATAAGAAGATATAAATAGGGATAAAGGGACTAACAAAAGTTTTCATAGCATAAATCATCAAAGGAGTCAAAGCTCAAAGCATAAATACATAACTTGCCCAACAACACCTCTAGCATAGATTGGGGGTGGCCAAAATGTCACGACCCAAGCCTAGGGCCTAGATGTGACACGACGAATGGGAAACCCCAAGGGACCTTAAGAAAGCCTCTTAACATATCATTACAAATCCTTGGTCGCGGAAGCAATAAAATATAACAACAATAGAGTAAAATAGGGACAAGAGACAACTTCCATATCATTAACATCAGGAGTCAAGAATGATTCAAAGCTCATAACATTACACATGACACATCCAACAACACCTCTACTACATAGATAAGATCGGGGGTCATGACAAGCAACCGGGCTAACCCTCATAGTCAACATATACATAAAATAAAGATAGTCTTAGAACATAGCATGAGGTCATAAGCATTATCCTCGAAATGGAGGACTCATCAAAGAGTTTGAGAAAAGTTGTACTAGCCACGTGGAAGAGGATGATCAAGCGGGGCTCCTGTTCCTACATAGTGACATCATGTAGGAATAGAGTATGCGTTAGTACATTTGAATGTACTAAATATGTAGGATGTAATGCAACAAGTGATAAGCATCATAAGGAAAATGCATAACATAGGTAATTGTTAAGCATATAGTAATATGGCATGTATGAATGATGCTTGAAGTAAGAACATGCTTATATAGAACATAATACATGTGTAAGGAGAGACCATTATTAATGTATATCCAAGGCCTACCATCCCCTTGGAGAGGCGAATAAGGTATGAACCCCACAATAGGTTGATAAGGTACAAATCCTCCAACATGGTTGATGAGGTGTAAACCTGCAACATGGTTGATAGAGTATAAACCCCCCAGCATGGTTGATAGAATAAAAAACCCCAATGTAGTTATCAAGGTACAAACCCCTCGACATGGTTGCATGGGCCTACCACCTCTGAGCGAGGCGATCGAGGTGCAAACCCATCAACAAGGTCACCCGGGCGTACAACCCTACGAGTGAGTTTTAGTCAATTCCCAACACTATAGAGATAATATCATGTACATACATTCCTTTCATCATCATATAGTCATGCAACTCATAGGACATCATTGGACCTTCAATTCCTTAAGAAATTATAATCTGGACATTTTATCAAACACTTGGCAGGTGTGTAGTGCTATTATAAAACCATGAAATTCAAGAGTAAAATCATGTAGAAAATTCAATATAAAACCATCAATTGATACTTCGTAACACCCTCAAGTCATATACGTGAAAAACCCTTCATCAAACCTCACAATAAATCTTAGATTCATAACTCAAAATATGCTAAAACAACCATCTTTTCATGGAACCCTAACATAATGTGCAGTGAAATTCATAATAGATAAGACTATGTGTAAATAAACGTTAAATCATGCAATTATAGGTAAAAGAGAACTTGAGTATCACGGGTGAAAGGAAACCATGAAATAAACCCACATACCTTGGCTTCAGGATAATCCTTGAAGAAGATTGGAGATGAAGGCTTGAAGGTTCATTGAGAACCTTAAGATCTGGATGAGTTTTTGAGACTTGAAATTGGAGATGAAATATTGGATAAGTGTTTGAGTGAATAATTGGGAATGTCTTGAAAGATATGAGGGTTAAATAAGGCTAAGTATAGGAATTTTCACGCATGGGAACACTTAGTCCAAAGACCCAAAAGTCTTGGACCAAACTTGAAAATTTGGGCAAAATTTATACTGACGCGCGC
The DNA here is from genome assembly GCA_011800125.2 of Solanum clarkiae. Classification (NCBI taxonomy): domain Eukaryota; kingdom Viridiplantae; phylum Streptophyta; class Magnoliopsida; order Solanales; family Solanaceae; genus Solanum; species Solanum clarkiae. Next base: position 22,714 of record JAABOM020104706.1, read on the forward strand.
CCTTAGCATGTCGTGCCAGGGGCACGAAAACCTCACTAGAAATCGTATTTTTGGGAAAATGAAATTGTAATTCGTTTTCTCTAATATTAGAGTTAGACCCATTTCCTACTCGACTTGACCCCCTGAACAAGAATGTGAAGTCGAATTTTTGATATCACGCACAGATTTTGAGATATATGAAAATTACGATTCTAGGTACTTCTGAGGCAAATTTTCGGACACTTTTTGGAGTCGTTTCAATATCTCCCTTTTGGGAACATTCATCCTCGAATGTCAAAGGAACATAGATGAGAGACGCAAACATGAAAATTTCAGCCTACAAAAGGATTGAACAATGTACTTAGACATCATTTCAAAAATATCAACTTAAGTATAAAATCATCATGAACTTGTCGAATTAAATATGAATGTAAGCAATGACATGAGGGCTGAACTTAAGACTTGAGATCATATAAAGGACTAAGATCAATACCATAGGCTTAAGTGGAGTGGAAAAGATAAGGGTGTCACTTTTGCATATCCATTTTGGCCTCCCAAGTAGCACCTCCGACTTGTTGATTCCTTCAAAGGACCTCAACAGAAGCAACTTTCTTGTTCCTCAACCTCTTCACTTGCCTATCCAAGATCTCTACTAGGACTTCTTCATACGCCAAGTTTTCTTCAACTACCGCCAAAACATCAAGAGGCACAATAGCATTAGCATCACCTACACACTTCCTCAACATAAACACATGAAAGACCAGATGAACCCATTTCATTTCTCTAGGGAAATCCAACTTGTAGGCCACCTTACTAATCTTTTTCATTACCCTATAAGGACCCACATATCTAGGACTTTCCCTTCTTACCAAAACGAACCACACCCTTCATGGGTGACACCTTCAAATAAACCCAATCACCAACCTTGAATTCAAGATCCCTTCTCCTCATATGGGCATAAGAGTTTTGACGACTTTGGGCTGTTTTCAACCTTTCTCATTTATGGATATTATTAGGAGGGCCGTGTACGTCTAGTCTATCTACCTTTTAATCATCCTTACCTTTTTTATAGCATCCATTACCAGATCCGGACCCAATAGAGCAAACTTTCCAACCTCAAACCACCCGACTGGTGATCTACAATGTCTACCATAGAGAGCCTCAAAAGGAGTCATACCAATACTAGAATGATAACTATTGTTATATATAAACTCAATCAACAGAAGATGATCATCCCAATAACCCTTAAGCTCCAATACACAAGCCCTAAGCATGTACTAAAGTGTTTGGATAGTTCTTTTGGCTTGGCCATCCGTTTGACAGTAAAAGGTCATACTAAGCTTTACCTTGGTTCCAAGACCTCTTTGGATAGACCTCCAAAACTGTGAAGTGAATAGTGCAACACGGTTCGATATGATGGACAAAGGAACACCATGCAACCTCATAAATTCATGAATGTGCAACCTAGCATACTTTTCAGCCCCATATGTAGTCTTAACTGGTAGAAAGTGAGCTAATTTTATCATCCTAATCACCACAACTTAAATGGAATCAAAACATTTTTAGTCTTGGGCAACCAAACCACAAAATCTATATTAATCTCTTCCCACCTCCAAGTGGGAATCTCTATGTCTTGTGTTAGGCCACCTGGCCTTTGATGTTCAGCTTTGACTTATTAGCAACTATTGAAAAAAATTTGGCAATGTCCCTCTTCATGCCTCCCCACCAATATACCTCTCTCAAATACCTATACATCTTAGTACAGCCGGGGTGAATAGAATAAGAAGAACCATGAGCCTCATAAAGAATCTTTTCCTTCAAGCAATCAACATAAGGCACACTCAACCTCTCTTGGTACCTAAGGGCACCATCTCCCCCTAGGGAGAAAACCTCCACCTTATCATCTCTTACCAATGCCTTCAATTCAAAAAAAGCAGGGTCAAGATCTAGCTTAACTTTCACCTCCTCAACCAATGAAGATTTAGAACCATCAACAACAAAAATACCCCCATTATCAACTCCTTCCAACCTAACCCGCAACCTAGCCAACCGATGGACCTCCCTACCCACCCTTATGCCACCATCATCAACATGAGCTAGGCTACCTATAAACACCCTACTCAAGGCCTCTGCCACCACATTAAGCTTATCAGAATGATCATGTGCACTCATATCATAGTCCTTAAAAAGTTCTAACCATCTTTTTTGTCTCAAGTTGAGATCTTTTTAAGTAAAGACATATTGGAGGCTCTTATGATCGGTGAACACATCAACATGCACCCTATAAAAACAATGACACCATATCTTTAATGCAAATACCGCGGCGGCTAGCTCATGATCATTGGTAGCATAGTTCTTTTCATTCACTTTGAGTTGCCTAGAAGCATAGGCTATGACCTTACCATTTTGCATTAGAACACAACCCAAACCAACTCTAGAAGCATTACAATGCACAACAAACTCCTCTAGCCCATCTGATAGTGACAATATAGGAGCAGACACAAACTTATCCTTCAAGATTAGGAAGCTCTTTTTACACTCATCCATCCACACACACTTGGCTTTCTTTTGGGTCAATTTTGTCATGAGAGAAGTAATAGAAGAGAACTCATTCACAAATCTCTGGTAGTAACCCGCTAGGCCCAAGAAGCTCCTAATATTCGACGGGGTCAATGGTCTAGGCCAATTTCTAATCACATTCATTTTTTTAGGATCCACCTTAATACCATCCCCCGACACCACATGACCTAGGAAGGCAACTTCTTTTAACAAAAATTCACACTTTTCATATTTAGCATACAATTTCTCTTCCCTCAATCTTCGCAACACTACCCTCAAATGACCCATATGCTCCTCCTCATT
>JAABOM020104716.1:0-25552 GCA_011800125.2 Solanum clarkiae
TTATTGCCAAATAGAGTTCACAAGTTGTTCCATTTCATATGCATTTCATTGTTTATCCAATGTACTCTTTTATTTGTTATATTGTCTTGTATGATTATTTAAATGTCACATGCTACATATACAGTCATACAACTCCAATATTATGAATACCAAAAGAATCATCTCAAAGGTAATTGAAAGATAAAGTATACAATTTTGATGGGTGGTAGCTCGAGGGGGTTCAGTGAGAACCTAGCATAGGGACGATCCCGATACTGTTTCACCACTGATCAGTTGGTCATTTGCTTATAGCTGTGCACAGATTTTACAGTACAGATTCTACAGTAAAGATAAAGTGATATAAAGGACATAAAGTACATGATTCCATAGTATAACTAAGGGTGGTACCTGATCTTCCACAGATGCATGGTTTCATTTGAGTTGCTACTCTATATACAGTATATCCTGCCTTACATACCCAGTACATTATCCCGTACTGACGTCCCTTACGGGGGACCTGCATTTCATGTTGCAGGTACAGGTGCTAGTAGATCTCCCCAGTAGGAGTACATGATATTCAGCTGCTGTCATCAAGTTCCAGGTTGCTTCGGTGCTTTGTACATGTCTAGAGCTTACATGAATTTATTGCATAGTTTGTTGAGGCGGGGCCTGTCCCAACCCTTATCAAATATTTTTTTTTCTATTTAGAGGCTTTGTAGACTATGTAAAGAACAGTGAAGTCATGTCTCGCACTTTAGACAATGTGGCCCCAATGGCCTAGTCATATGCATTTCCTTTTGGCTTGTTATCACTATTTATCTTCTTAAAGGCATGTCAAATATAGAAATCCCTTATAATATATAGAACGCATATAGTTACAGGTTGGTTCTCCCGATCCTTATCGGCAATGGGTGCCGATCCGCCCTACGGGACTTTGGGGCATGACAATATATTGAATTTCTAGTATATTTGCGTCCACATAGGCTGCCTTTGAATCCTTTTTACCTTCTCCTTCATCAAATAAACTCTCATGTGCATTTCAGCATATATCAGGTGTATACCATCTATATATCAGTGTATATAGATGGGTATTGCACCTCCTAGACTTGTAACCAGGTCCCAAAGACTTCTTCGGTGCAGTGATACTAGGATGCTAATGAGCGCAATGGAACTTCTCACCACAAAAACTTTAAGAGTAGGAACTCGACAGTGTTCGGCTATGAACCGTGGTCTTCAAAAATTTCTTATTTCTGGAAACAAAATGCAATGTTCTTGGAGGTGAGGGGCGACTCCATGTATGGAAATTTAGTGAGTGCTTTTTGTGAGGAATTACCATCCCAAAATGATAGAGAGGAGGGGATTTTAAGGCGAAATTAGGGTCCTTTTTTTTTGGGGGGGGGGGAGTCTGAGATATGAATTAGGGATTTTGAGATTCAAAATTCAAACATGGGGGTGTCATTTTCGAGGTCAAATAGACTGTGCACTACTACTTTTGCTGAAGCTTTCGCTGGATTTGCAGGTTGTCGTTGTTTGTTGAAGAGGAGAGGATGAAAAGGGTGAGTGTGCCCTTGAAAGGAGAGAAAGAGAGAGAAAAGGAAAAGAACTGGGGCACGTGGGGATCACTTGGGAATAATATGTTTGTATAGATTGGTTTATGTATGAGTTTGCTGAGAAATAAGGTAGGGCCAGGTTTTTGAGAACTTTTGGGCCAAAATTGGTCCAAAATGGGTCTGAAATTGGTATGAAAAGGAGCTAAAATGGGTTCAAAGGGTAGGGGATTTGAATTTAGATAAGGCCATTTAGGGATTTCAAGAGATAGCCAAATTGAGTTAACTAACCGATTTGACTATAAGACAAATTTAATATTAATCAATTAAATAACTTCTTAAAATTAACGAAATGAAACAATTAACTCAGCCAAAAGCTAATTAATTTTGAAAAATAATTCAGAATTAAACTAAAATGATTAAAAATCTTTTGGAAATACTTTTGAAAAATTATTAAAAATTGTAACAATTGTATAATATATATAATTAAAACTACAAGACTTAAAATACTAAAACTACTCAAACACTATTTTTTAATATTTTTTTCAAAGAATTATTTCAAATTGTTGAAAAATTCAAGAAGCTCAATAATTAATTTATATTGTGGAAGGTAAAAATTGGATATCAACAGTTGCCCCTTTCTTTGTATGTGTTAAATGAAAGAGATCATTGACAAAGAAACTTGACAAATCCAATTTTATTCCATCTTTTCTCGAATCTCCTTTAACGGAAGAAATAGAAGCTCGAGAAGGAATACCTTTATCCGACCACATCTTTATCTTCTGAAAGGCTTTTGGTACGGACTTTGAGAAATTATGATTGGACCTTGATCTTGGGTATTCTATATATATTAGATTACATGAGAATTCAGGGAACTTGTAGTTAACGATACTTGATTTTACGCGTGACTTTGAAAGAATTCACAAGCTATTTCGGAATCTAATTATAGAGAGAGCGAAAAACTCAGAAGTAGAATGAGGGGAGGTTGGATTACTGTCGAGTTTTTCAACATGGAGCTCGCCTACATATCTCAGACAAAGGAATCAGACTGCTTGTAGTTCAGTTCAATATATTGAAAAGGAAATCTTATTATGCTAAGATAACCTTTGGACGGGAGGAGTGTCATGTTAATTGGGTATGAAAAACAGGCTTGCAACTCGATCTTAGGCGTATTTATATGCTTAATTAGCCAATAATGCCCATAAATAGAGTTAACTTGGAGGACAAATTAATAGAGTCTAGGTGTTTGAGTGTCGTTTTCTCTTATTTTGCTAACGTAGGGCCGATTGCGCCTGTTGGTTGTGTTTTGCAGGATTTTGCTTTGATTGGAAAGCTCGGAGTTAAACCCGAACTTGAGAAAAGAAAACAGCCTGGAACTCGAAGAGAAAAGTCAGTAGAAGCAGCCAAAAGACCAAAAGTCCACATGGCATACTTAGGAACAAGGTTGTGGAAGCTAAAAAATGCAAAAAAGGCGTGAAGCTGAAAAGTGTGCAAGGTCCGCGTTTTTCAACATAGAGCTCGCCTACTAAAGTGTGCATTGATCAATGTTATAGTAGGGACAACGGAGAACACTTTTCCACTGTATTTTTGGTTAGTTTAATCTTTAGGCTTTGGTGTTTTATGTTCTCCACTTCATTTATGATGTATTCCACGTTCATGAGTGGCTAAGTCTCCATATTCTGGGGTTGTAGCCATAGACTATGTGTAGTTCTTAACTTTTAACATCTATGAATGATTTTTCTCGATTATTCCTATGTTATTTTCATCTACACTTCGTAGCCTGATCAACTAGAGAGTAAATTAGTTGTTCACTCTGGATTCGAGAGATGTTGGAGTGGATAGAACACAATAGTATAGGGAGCTTATTCAATACTAGGAAACTAGGTTGATTCGTGTAAGAGAGACCAGTGACAACTACACTTACACCTTGCTTGGTTCATATACGGAAGGATAGCTTTAATGCATTTTTATTTGTCTATCTATCCCCGCTCAATGATGTAGTTAGGCAATCAATAACGATAGGCCGGCAGAGGCGTGCAACCCTGTTCAGGTAAATTAAATCCCGTGTATCAATAATCAGGAAACCAAACATAGGGAGACATTGTTAAGACTAGACAGAGTCACGATAGTTACAATCCTGGAATTGCTTCCATTGATATCTTGTCGTGAAAATCAAAGTAGTTTACTAGAAATTTATTTTTTAAAATTTAGTTTACTCAATTCCAAAACTCTTTTTACTAACAGCACCATAAACGTGATAACCGAGAGAGATTACTAATTACAATCAAATCCCTTGGGTTCGGCAACCCGGCTCTTCAAGTAGGGCCACTATATTACTTGTGAGACCACATGCACTTGTGTGTGCTGGGGAGCAATAAGTTTTTGGCGCTGTTGCCGGGGATTTGAGGCAAATTGGTTAATTCTCAAAGTTGTCTTGTTTCGTGGTGCACGCCATATTTGATCTTAGCAGTGTTTGTATGCTGGTGACAAATAAATAAGCTGGAAGATCAGGACTCTTACTTTCGTCAATCCAAGAGGAGAGCAGGGGTTTTCTTTGAAACACCACCAATTGAACTCGTAGAGTAGGAAGAGCAATAGGATAACAAGGTGGAGATTAACCCTATTGTGGAAAACATGGCAAACAACAACCCGTCTGCACCATTAGCACCTGCTGCTGAAGCACCAAAACCACCAAGGCCAGTGAGGGATGTGGCAATCCCAAGAACTACAAATGTCACAAGCTGTTTTTGTCAAGCCTGAGCTTAGAGGCCGGTGGGAGCTTAAATAGAACATGGTCTAGTTGCTGCACTTACTGGGCAGTTCACCGGGCTTCTTCATGAAGATCTGTAGGTCCATTTTTAGAATTTTCTTGAGATTGCTGATACTTTAATTCCTACGAGAGTGAATCATGACTACATGAGGATGACATTCTTCCCATTTTCACTATTGAGGGAAGCCCGGAGGTAGTTACAAATTGAGCCACCAAACTCCATAGCCTGGGATGATTTGGCTCGCAAGTTTCTCACCAGATTCTTCTCATCGGGCAAGACAACTAAGATAAGAAGTGAGATCCTGAGCTTCAAGCAGAGGACTGGGGAGAATCTATATCAAGCATAGGACAGGTTCAAAACTTTGTTGATAAATTGCCCACACCATTGCCAACCTAACGAGGTACTTTTTCTATACCTTCAATGAACGCCTGGAAACCAATACAATGATTCTTCTTGATTCATCTGCAGGGGGTCAAGCACTGGAAAAGACATACGATGAGTTGTATGCTCTTTTCAATAGAATTGCCCAGGGTAATCGAGAATAAAATGGAGGATCCAACCGACGGACAGTCCAGAAGCAGGCTGGGGTGTTAGACATTGATGTAATAACGAGCTTGCAAGTTCAAATGGCAGTTATGCAGAACATAATGACTACAAACTTCAGTAACTTGGCTTTGGAGCTGAAATAGCAAGTGTCATTGGCAGCAGGTCAGCAGCAAGGCCCCATTAACATGGTACAACAGCAACCATCATGTAGGTGTGATGTATGTGGGGGAGGAGATCACACAGCTGAATCTTGTGGATCTAACCCTGAAGTAGTAAACTTTGTGGGCAATGCTAACAGAGGGGGCCATCAAGGATTCAGGAACACTTACAACCTGAACTGGAGAAACCACCCAAACTTCTCATGGGGTGGTAATCAGCAGAACCATGGGCCACCCCAGCATAGACCATAGGGGGGAAATGCATATCAAAATCAGCCAGCCCAGCAGCCTGCAAGACAGGCCAACCCAAACACCATGATAGACAGTGAGGTGTTGAGGCAGATCTTGGCAAACCAAAACAGACAAGAAGAGGAGATTCAGAGGAATAGGAAGGATCTGCAGAACTTAGCAAAACAGTTGGGACAACTGGCTAGCTCAATAAACTCCAGACCTTAAGAAGGCCTACCTAGTAACATTGATCCCAACTCGAAGTAGGTCAATGTAGTCAGCACAAGGAGTGGAAGGCCCTTAACTGAACTGGTCCCTAAGAAAAAAAAAAGGGATGATCAAGATGCTACACAGAACGATAACGCTGGCAATCCCAGCCCAAGACTAATAAAGCCACCCCATTACCAAAACCTCCTCCTCTATTCCCATAGAGGCTCAAGAAGAAGAAGGAAGATGACTGCTTTCAGAAATTCATCAGGCTTCTAAAATAAGTATAAATTAACTTATCATTGATTGATGTTTTGCAGGGGATCCCGAAATATGCTAAATATGTCAAGGACATTATTGCTAACAAGACTAGGTGGGTGGAGTATGAGACTGTGGCACTGACAGAGGTCTGCAGCTCCAAGATTCTCAATAGATCACACTTTCCAGCAAAATTAAAAGATACAGGAAGTTTTATTGTGCAAGTAACTATCGGGAGTCGTCTGAATTCCAGGGGCTTGTGTGATATTGGGGCTAGCATAAACCTCATGCCCGCTTCTCTATTCTTAAAGTTGGGGCTTGGTAGGCTGAAGCCCACAACTATTGTGTTACAGCTGGTAGATCGGTCATTGGCAAGGCCGGATGGAGTGACGGAGGATGTCTCAGTCCAAGTAGGGTCTCTCATCTTCCCCGTGGACTTCTTCGTCCTAGATTTTGAGCTGGACCCTGAGGTCCCATTCATACTCGGGCGCTTCCTGGCAACAGGAGGGGCATTGATCAATGTTGCAGCAAGGAGGCTCACTATGAGAGCCCACGATAAGGTATAAGTGTTTGATGTCTACAAGGCAATGAAGCTACCAGCTGCATATGAAGATCAGGCAGCAATAACAGTAATAGATACAACTGTTGCTGTGAGCCAGGTCGAGATTGAAAATCCACTAGCCAGGGTGTTGCTGAATCAAGGGCTAGTAGATGATGCTAAGGCCCAAGAGATTGAAAGTGTGTTGAATACTCACAATATGAGTATATTGAAAAAAATGAATGAACCTTTGAACAGGGTGTTGGGACCACCTCCCAAACCCTCAGTGGGAGAAGCTCCTCAATTGGAGTTGAAGCAATTACTATCCCATCTCAAGTATGAATTCCTCGGTGAAAATAATATATTACCTGTAATCTTGTCTACTTCATTGATTGCAGCCCAGGTAAAAGCGACTGTTGCGGTGCTGAAAAAAAGGAAGAGAGCAATGGGGTGGTAGATATCTGACATCCATGGCATCATCCTGGCCTATTCATGCATAGAATATTCATGAAGGAGGGCCACAAGCTCGTGGCTCAATCGTAGAGGAGGCTAAATCCAACTATGAAGGAGGTAGTGAAGAAGGAGGTCATAAAGTGGTTGGATGCAGGGATCAAGTTCCCCATATCAGAGAGAAAATGGGTAAGCGCCGTATAATATGTCCCCAAGAAGGGCGGATGATGGTTGTCACCGATGAGAAGAATGAGTTGATTCCAACTAGAACGGTGACGAGGTGGCGAATCTGCATGGACTACAGGAAACTGAATGATGCCACCAGGAAAGACAATTACCCCATGCCTTTCATTGATCAGATGTTGGACAGGATGCCTGAACGGGAGTACTATTGCTTTTCGGATGGGTACTCAGGGTACAACCAGATCACTATTGCACCAGAAGACCAAGAAAAGACAACTTTTACATATCCATATGGGACATATGCTTTCAAAAGCATGCCTTTTGGGTTATGCAATACACCAGCCACATTACAAAAGTGCATGATGGCTATCTTCCATACATGGTGGAGAACTTTGTGGAGGTGTTTATGAATGACTTCTCTGTCTTCGGTGAATCGCTTGAGAGCTTCCTGCAGAATCTGGACAAAGTGTTAGCGAGATGCAAGGAGACTAACCTCATTCTTAATTGGGAGAAATGTCATTTCATAGTTAAAGAGAGGATAGTCTTAAGGAACAAAGTGTCCAAGAAGGGGTTGCAAGTCGACAGAGCAAAGAGAGAGGTGATCGACAAACTGCCACCAACAATTTCGATCAAAGGAGTTTGGAGCTTTTTGGGACATGCGGGTTTCTACCGCAGGTTTATTAAAGACTTATCAAAGATAGTGAAGCCGTTGTATGCCCTATTGGAGAAAGAGGTATCATTTCACTTTGATAACTAGTTGTTTGCAGGCATTTAAGACACAGAAAAAGAACTTGGTTGAGGCTTCGATCTTAGTAGCACCTAATTGGGGTCGCCTGTTCGAGCTAATATGTGATGCCAGTAACACAACAGTGGGAGCGGTATTAGGGTAGCATAGAGACAAAGTTTTTCACTCCATATGCTATGCCAGCAAGACCTTAGATGCAGCACAAAGTAACTATACTATCACCGAAAAGGAAATACTGGCATTAGTGTATGCGTTTGATAAGTTCAGAGCCTATTTGATGGGTACACAAGTGATGGTGTTTTCAGACCATACAACAATGAAGTATTTGTTCAGTAAAAAGGATGCTGAGCCACGCCTGATCAGATAGATACTATTTCTCCAAGAGTTCGATAATGAGATCGGGGATCGTAAGAGGAGCGAGAACTAGGTTGCTGATTTTCTATCCCGTCTGGAGACTAATGCTCACATAGGTGAGCAATTACAAATCAGAGAAGAGTTTCCTGATGATCAGTTGTTAGCTATTGAGGTGGAATAATTACCATGGTATGTTGATATTGTAAATACTTGGTAAGTGGTTTGTTCCTACCTGATGCTACATACCAACAGAAGAAGAGGTTGGCCCATAATACTAAAGCGTATATCTAGTATGAGCCATACCTATTTAAATAAGGAGCTGACCGCATGGTGAGGAGGTATGTTCCGGAGGAAGAGATAAAGCAGATTCTAGAGAGATATCATGCCTCTCCGTATGGGGTCATCATGGTGGTGACCAGACAGCGCATAAGGTATTTCAATCAGGTTTCTTCTGGCCCACCTTATTCAAAGATGCTATTCAATTCTATAAGGCCTGTGATCCTTTCCAAAAGACAGGTGCCATCTCCCGGAGGCATGAGATGCCCTTAAACAACATTTTAGAAGTGGAGATTTTCGATGTTTGGGGTATTGAATTCATGGGGCCATTCCCACCATCATTCAGTTGTCATTATATTTTGGTAGCTGTGAACTACATATCCAAATAGGTAGAAGCAACAACCCTTCCAACAATGACACAAAGGTGGTGAGCAAGTTCCTCAAAAAAAACATCTTCACACGATTTGGTACTCCAAGAGCCATTATCAGTGATAGCATTACCCATTTTCTTAATCAAACTGTGAAGAACTTGCTTGAAAAATATGGGATAAGGCACAAGGTGGCCACAACATATCACCCGCAAACTAGTGGGCAAGTTGAGGTATCCAACCGGGAGGTGAAGAAAATATTGCAAAAGGCCGTAAATGCCACCCGGAAATATTGGGCACAAAATCTTGATGAAGCATTACGGGCGTATCAGACAGTATACAAGACCCTAATCGGAACCTCTCCTTATAGGTTGATGTATGGTAAGGCCTATCATTTGCCCCTAGAGCTCAAGTATCAGGCGTACTGTGCGATTAAAAAGCTAAATCTTGACCCTGAGCTCACCAGCAGGAAGAGACTTGAGCAGTTGGATGAGTTCCGGCTCCAATCTTATGAGAATGCTAAGCTTTAAAACACGACTGACACATTATAAAGCAGAACTTCAAGCTGGGCCAATAGGTATTGCTTATTAACTCACATCTGAAATTGTTTCCGAGGAAATTGAGGTCCAAAAAGAGTGGACCATACATGGTGGTAGCTACCACACCGCATGGTGCAGTGGAGCAAAAGGATTTGACCACGAACCAAATATTTTTGGTGAATGGTCAACGTGTCAAGCACTATTACAGTATGGACGTGAATTTAATGGTGGAGGCCATTGAGTTGGCCAAAGATGAATGAGCACATCATGCGTCGTGCCATGATGTTAAATTAGGCGCTGCACGAGAGGCAACTTGTGGTGAGGTAACATAAAAAATAAATAAGAAAACCAGGTCCTGTACAAAAAAATAAGAAAAAATTTACACAAGTACAGGTCCGCGATGCCTCTGCGTCGCGGACCTTGCACAATTTTGTGTGAATTTTTCTATCCTCAGTTCCCGATGATTTGTTGGGTACTTTTTTGTGTTTTCTTGGCCTAAGACATTAGTTTTAGTGTTTTGAAGCAAGTCCTGGTGTTCGGGGAATTTTTTGGGGCCTAGAGCTAAAAATTTAAATTTTATGAAAGCTTAAAACAATGATAATACACGATGGTACTGCGATGTGGACCAATCGTAGATGCCCACTTTTTGGCACCCAGTAAAAATAGTGAGCATTCGCAATGGTACCGCGACGCGGACCCATCATGGATGCCCATTGTTCCTGCGCGAAGGAATTTTTTTTCATAAATGTAAGTTCGCATTCTCTCCACGACGCGGAGGAAACATGGAGATATGTTATTTTCTCAGAAGTGCAGACATGACCCCACCCTATTTAAATAACCCCATCGGTTTTCTTTTCCCCTTTTCACACCATAACTTAACCCTATTCCCCTTCTTCTCCATTTTTCTTTTCTTCCTCTTCCCTCTTTCCCCAAAATTTCAAATAGCTTTGCATCGCACTTCAACTGGGTCACACACTTATCTGCACGTACTTCGCTCTCATCACTATGTATGATTTCTTTACTTCAATTTTGCATAATTTCAAGGCTTAAAGGTATGAAGTTCTTCATGAATGGGGTAAAATTTAGAAAGGGTTCCTTTTTTGGGGTTCGTTGTTGATACTTGTTGGGTATGCATTCCTTGTGTTTAATTTGTTCATGAGAGTGAGGTTTATGTCAATTTGTTGTGGTTGGAACGCTATGTGGCATGTATGGTCAGTTGTAGGGAAAAATTGAGGGCTTTTGTGTGTTCTTCACCAAGCTTCATGTTTGCTCTGTGATCTCTCTATCGAATCGTGCGAAAGTTCAAGTTGGGGGTTGAGCCCATGACCTTGGGGGGAGGGGGACGACTGGGGTAGTAATGGCTGAATTAGAGTGTGACGTATAATTGCCGTACATTGGGACTGATTGGGGATTCTCGGGTTGTTGTTGTTGTGATTGAGGCACGATGTGGTGTTTCTAATATGAAGTGTACCCAAGTGTAAGTGCAGGGTGATTGCTATGTGTTCTCCTACTTGATGAAATTGGAGGAATAACGGTGTTGGGGGTTCTTCAACACACTTCTTATTCGGTATGTAATAGATTTGTGAATTCATGTAAAAATTGAAGTGTTGGGTTGATTCCTTGTGTTTGATTGTTGAGTTGAATCCATGTGTTAGGGGGTTGATTTATTCGACTTTGAGATGGAATGTGAAGTCATACTTGTAACTGCCAAACATGATGTGGGGGCACAGAATCATGAAGTGGTGTAGCCCGTATGACTTGGGGAAGTCTGAGTACCCTCGCCTTACGGACTTGAGTTTAAGTGTGGGGTCATGGGCTTTGGGTTTAAGCACTGATTTTGCACTTTTGTTTTGCAGGTACTATGTCTTCAAGTGCATGACGAGGCACTCAGACTAGCAGACCAAGGGCTGCCAACATAAGGAAACGGGCACGAGATGTTCCAGACATGCCTAGGGACATTAAGAGAGGTCAGCAGGCCCGATAAGGGGCCAAGGCTGTCAACAGAGAGGGAAAGTGGTGGTACCAGTCTCATGATGAGACGAAGTACTACCCCGACGTACTAATTGACGTAGAGTTCCTATGGGACGAGTACACCCAGATTCTGAACCGATGCAATCAACTAAGTTTAGGTTTATTGTTCCGACCACCTATGCCATGCAACCTGAGCTTGGTTAGGGAATTCTACGCCAACTTGAGCGAAGAGTAGCAGTCCCAATCGGTGATTGTTCGAGGACTTGATGTGAACTTCTCACCTCTTGCCATCAACCAAATCCTGGGCACCCCTAAAGACATCTCTACGGGAGCATTCAATGAGTTGTACCTTCACCCACCATATCAAGCCATCTGACATACTATCTCAGGGTGGAGGTCCACGGCTAAATGGGTCCGACATGTGGAGCGGGGCTATCATCTCTCCTTTCCCTTTACTCACATGTCCAAGGAAGCGCAGTTCATGGTGAAGATCGTGAGACACTCTTTCTTTCCAGGGTAGCACTTCAGCAATGTCATGAGAGATAGAGTGTGCCTCATGTATGCGATCATGGTGGGCGTACAGCTGAACTATGGAGCGATTTTCAGGCTGGAAATGAGGAAGGCCAAGACCCATAAGGGTTGCAGGTATGCTTTTGGGGGCCTTATTACTGCTTTATGTCATGCTACAAGTGTCCCTAAGGAGGAGGTTGATTACTGCCCAATCATTCAGGCTCTCCCCCTTTGTTTTGTCACCAATATTAAGGGGCCTGACGTGACCTTGGGCCCAGTCTTGACCACAGCAGAGAGAGCCTACTTGGACGAGTTGATTGTGGGCTGCATGTACGCTTAGAGATGCTGAGACATCGGACTGGCAGCCAGCCTTCCACAAGAGAATAGTTACAGAAGGTTGAGGTGGAATATCCTCTCAACAACCATGCCAAAGTCGTGTTTAGCATTGGACCCCCGTTCATTGAGCCAGTGGAGGATGATATTCCTATAGACCCAGGAGAGGTGCACCAAGATGAGGATGATGATGAGGCTGGGGAGGATGACATAGCTGATGAACCTCCTGTGCATGTTGGGTTGAACCCATCCTCCCAAGCCCTGATGATGCCTGAGCACCACAGTTCCCACCTTGCAGGTTATGTATGATTAGTACTGAGGGCAGTGCTAAGTTTAAGTGTGGGGTGGGAATTCCTTTATCTATTGATATTGCTTCTGTTATTGGCATGTATTAAGAATATTTTTACTTCTGCTTTATGTTTATGTCGGGACATCTATCTTAATGTAGGGTTGAACATTTTTAATTTTTTTGGGTCCGTAAATAATAGTTATCTACTACTTTGATGAATGGATGCTCTTATGTTAATATTCTGTGAATGCACTAAGTGTTAGTATTTGTGTGTCTATTGAAATTAGTTGAGTGATGGGGGCCCTATGATGGATGGATGATGACCGTCCTAAAGGTATTCATCAAACCGAGTTCATGTAGAATGTGATAGTGTACGAACAAGCATCAAACGCGAACTTCTGAACATAGTTGAGGGTAGCTGCTTAAACCTTGTGAATCACTATTGTATACATGCTTAATTCAATGAATTCATGTAATATCATAATAGAAACTCTAGTGCAAAACTAGTTATGAACATGTGCCAATAGTGAGAGAGCTAATTGTGAGTCTCTATTGTGATAGGTTCGAGAACATGCCTGGTATGTAGAGTAGACTTGGTAGGAATCAGAACTAGAAGAGAGGATCTAGGTGTTTTTTTGATAGACGAAAATAACCCTTGTTAGCCCTTGTTGAGCCTTAGCCTATTCTTTGACTAGCTACAATTCAAGTTAATCCCTTTTCTTGATAAAGCACCTATTTTGATCCTAATTCCCTAGCACTTGAGCATAGTGAATAAGAAGAAAGGGAACTTGAGTGGACACTCGAGGTTTCAAAAAATAGTACAGTGTCAAAAAAATTGAAAGTGTCGACCAAAACGGCATTGGTCCGCATTTCCCCCGCGTCGATAAGCAAATGCCGATACGCACTGTTTTGGTCCCTCAAAAATCTTGTAATCCAGTGTTGATCCAAGATGCCTCGGTGTCGCGGATACATACTGATCTAAAAAAAAGAAAGAAAAATTGTGTTCTTTTCTTTTCTCTTTTCCTTTTTCATTGTTTGTTTAGGGTGTCTACGTATTTGGAGGGGGTGGTTTTGTGGTCAGATGTAAATAAATAGGAGTACTTGTAGAATTAATAGAAAGGTAACTAAGGTTGGGGAATCAAGGAAATATGAAAAGACGTGAAGTCTGTACTACGAGCGTGTGGGAATTTAGTCGTGTCAGCCATATACATAAATGTATCCTACCTACCCGCAACCTACAATACAGCCAGACAAAGACCTATGTGATCCTCTGAGGAAAATTCCAACTTGGTCTACATTTACATTATGGGCAAGCTTAAGGAATATAGAAGCAATTTGAGGCTTTTTTTCCGGAGAGTGAGAGTTATTTGTGTACCCATTCTTAATCTTCTGATTAGATTCATAGTGGTGTGCATGAGTAATTCTTCTTGATGAGGGAACATGATCATTTAAGGCCAGTAACTAGATGAGTTGTTAAATATTCTACATGAATCTGCATGTATACATGAATGCAAGGAACGAGTAGTTTTGCCCAGGGCACCGAAGGTTGTTCACCATGGTTCATAGAGTGCGGCTGCATGATGTTTGTCGTGCATACTACCATAAGAAGTCTCATGCATGTATAATAGTTTGCCCGAGGACGGACAAAACTCTAAGTATGGGGTGGTAATCTTAGGCGTATTTTTATGTCTAATTAGAAAATAATGCCCATAAATAGAGTTAAAGCGAAGGACAAATTAATAGAGTCTAGGTGTTTGAGTGTCGTTTTCTCTTATTTTGCTAATGTAGGGCCAAGTGCACCTGTTGGTTGTGTTTTTGCAGGATTTTTCTTTGATCAAAAAGTTCATAGTTAAACCTGGACTTGAGGAAAGAACATAACTTGGAACTTGGAGGAGAAAAGTCAGTAGAAGCTGCCAAAAGACCAAAAGTACACATGGCAGACTTGGGAACAAGGTTGTGGAAGCTGAAAAATGCAAAAAAGGCGCGAAGCTAAAAAGTATGCAAGGTCCGCATCGCAAACCTTAGCAAAAGATGTGCAAAACTACCTAGTCAGGCATTTAAGCGAAAAGTCAGAAATACAAGGTGTCCGCGTCGTTGACTTGAGGACCCGATACGAAAAAGTCGAATTCCAGGATTTTTACTATTATTTTATCTTAGACTTTAGGTTTTACATTGGTTTTTATGCAAGAACTACAGTAGGGACGATGGAGAACACCTTTCTACCGTATTTTGGGTTAGTTTAATCTTTAGACTTTGGTTTTTGATATTTTTCCACTTTATTCATGATGTATTCCACATTCATGAGTGACTAAGTCTACATATTCTGGGGTTGTAGCCATAGACTATGTGTAGTTCTTAACTTTTAACATATATGAATGGTTTCTTTTGATTATTCCTATGTTATTTTCATTTATACTTTTTAGCCTGATCAACTAGGGAGTAAATTAGTTGTTCACTCTGTATTTGAGAGATGTTGGAGTTGATAGAACACAATAGTATAGGGAGCTTGTTCAATACTAGGAAACTAGGTTGATTCATGTAAAGGAGACCAGTGACAACGACCCTTACACCTAGCTTGGTTCATAAACGGGAGGATAGCTTTAATGCATTTTTATTGGAGTATCTATCCCCACTCAATGATGTAGTTAGGCAGTCAATAACAGTAGGTCGGAAGAGGCGTGCAACCCTGTTCAAATAAATTAAACTCTATGAATCAATAATCAGGAAACCAAACATAAGGAGACATTGTAAAGACTAAACAGAGTTGTGACGGTTACAACCATGGAATTGCTCATCCATTGATATATTGTCGTGAAAATCAGAGTAGTTTACCAGAAATTTATTCATTAATATTTAGTTTACTCAATTCTAAAATTCTTTTTATTAACAGCACCATAAACGTGATAACCGAGAGTGATTACTATTTACAATCAAATCTCTTGGGTTCGACAACCCAGCTCTTTAAGTAGAGCCACTATATTACTTATGAGATCACGTATACTTATGTGTGATGGGGAGCAACACAACCTTCTTAGTCATAAATGTGGTGCACTTCACACCCATAAGTAAGAAATTACATGTACATAAATTTCAAAGCTCTTGATGTATTGTCACTCAGACGGGAAAGGTTACTTTTGGTGAGAGTTGAAATCATCTAAATGCAAAATTGAAACCGATGAATTCAAAGAAATACCGACATGGGTTATGACAAGGGTGTGGTTGGATTACGGTGGAAGTTATTTCTCAGCTTGCATCTAAAGAGTGTGATATTCCTCTTCAAACTATGTCCTAGTTCGCTGCTAAGAAAAAGTTTCACAATGTGTTGCATCCTACTTGATGACATTCACACCTGTGGTTTGTTTGAGAATTCATTCTCTCAGATTCTCTCGACAAAGACAGTGATAAAACTTATTAGTAGTAAATAAAACATAAATATGAATATAATTTGCGCAAACCTGGTTTAACGTGTCATTTTGTAGGAGATGAAGATCCAATTAATTTAAATTAATATGTCACTCTGAAGGTGGTTAGGGTCCAATAATAATTTTAACGTGTTATGTTGAAGGAGGTGACAGTCCAATAATAAATTAATATGTCGCGCTGAAGGAGATGACGATCCAATAATAAGTTAATGTATCACACTGAAAGAGGTGGCGATCCAATAATAAATTAATATGTCACACTGAAGGAAGTGATAATTCAATAATAAATCAACATGTCATGCTGGAGGAGGCGATGATCTAATAATAAATTAACGTGTCACATTGAATGAGGAGGAGACGATTCAATACTAAATTAAAGTGTCACGCTGAAGAAGGTGATGATTCAATACTAAATTAGCATGTCATGCTGTAGTAGGTGAGGATCCAATAATAAAATAATATGTCACGCTGAAGGAGGTGATGATCCAATAATAATTTTAATGTGTCACGCTGAAGGAGGTGATGATCCAATAATAAATTAATATGTCACGCTGAAGGAGTTGACGATCCAATAATAAAAGAACATGTCATGCTAAAGAAGGTGACAATCCAATAATAATTTTAATGTGTCACACTTAATGAGGTGATGATCCAATACTAATTTTAACGTGTCAAGCTGAAGGAGGTGACGATTCAATAATAAATTAACGTATCATACTGAAGGAGATGACGATCCAATAATAAATTAATGCGTCACGCTAAAGGAGGTGATGATCCAATCATAAGTTAACGTGTCACACTGAAGGAGGTGATGATCCAATAATAAATTAATGTGTCAAGCTGAAAGAGCAGACGATCCAATAATAAATTAACATGTCACACTGAAAGAGGTAATGATCCAATAATAAATTAACATGTCATACTGAAGGAGGTGACGATCCAATAATAAACGTATCACACTAAAGGCAGTGACGCTCCAATATTAATGTAATATATCATACTGAAAGCAGTGACACTCCAATAATATAACGAGTCACACTGAAGAGAGTGACGCTCCAATAAAAATTTTAACTGTCACGTTGAAGGAAGTGACACTCCATATTTTGAAACTTAACAACATTTGGAAAGAATAATATGTTAGCAAAAGACGTGAAAATTGAAATAATGGACTAGAAAAAATAATAGAAAAATTATTAAATTGAGTTCTTGGCACCAAAACTCTTTAACATATATAATAATTTCTCTATAAGATTCACTTGTGTCCTTTTCTTGTGAATATCTGGCTTGATTCTTCAAAATTTGAGACAATCTTTTGAAAATTGCCTTCAATTTTGTAGATGATACTTGTGGAGTTGAAAAAAAATTCACTTATCAAAGAAATGAAATAACAGAAGATAAGATGAAAGATGGAGTTGCTAGCATGTATTGACTCTGGTGAAATCTCGTAATCTCGGTCATTATGTCAGGCTATCTTATCCATAACATTAAGAAAACGTATTGTAAATCAAAATAGAATAATAAGAAGAAATTTAGGAAATGAATAGAGTAATGAGTAAAAGTAGAAGTCGTCTGAATCATGACGAGGTCGTTGTAGGTCTAATAATGCCTTATGACTTTATAGTTCCTGTATCCAAATAAAAATGCTTAGTTTTGAGAGCCTGATTCATGTTGGCTTTGCCTCACCATCTTGATGTTTGTCCAACATTTGATTTGCACGCTGAACTCGCCTTAAAATGAAGGTTTGGTAGAATTTTTGAGGGCTCTCCTTAAAAATTCTGGCTCAGTCTAAAACATAGAAGAAGCCTTAACTTACTGGTAGTTCCTAATTGATTTTTTGAGAGAACCTCAAAAAATCTGCCCCAGTTGTAACTTTAACGTGACTGTGACTCTGACTTGTTGGAAAAAGTCTTCTTCAAAGGAATTTTGAGTTCCTCTCAAAATTCTGCTCCAGTTTTCATTGTAAAGAGAAATGAAAATCTTACGGGGCATATGATCCAGCTAGTGTGGCGCCTACCTATCCTGCAGAAATAGGAATCAGGTCAAATGTAGTTCCAAATATAAAAGAGAATTGACATTTTTTAGATAACATGACCAAAGCTGATGAAGGCCGCCTACATATTTCACTAGGGAAATCAGGTCGAACATAACTCACATGTAAGAAATGATGAATTTGTAGCAGCTTTCTTGGCCTTAAACCATATAAAATAAGAATATTCTACCAGTGAATCCTTGAAAAAGCTCTTCTTTGGTAAAGTGGGCAAGTTTGATAACTAACACAAATCAGTCTCTCCTTTTGTAACAGAAAATAAAAACTCAAAAGGTGAAAGAGTCAGTCCATTAATCATAATAATTAATGAAGTAATAAATAATATCTATTTTGCCTAAATAGATTAATGCAACATCCAAAAAATGGGAGATTTTAAAACAATGACCAAATGGATAAAATTTGATCATTTACTTGACTAAAATGAGTAGATTACGTGATTTGAATAAAATATTTACAAACTGACTTTCTGAGAGATTCAATTGAGAATAATGATATTTGAAAATTTTGATTTTGAACGATCGAGTATTTGGTAATTCTGGCTATTTTGAGATAAAAAATTATTTTTTGAGGACAACAAGGCCACATGAATTTGAGTGATGACCTAATTGATCATAAGGAGTGATTTTAAGCATTTTTGACAATGGACTCAAAGAGTATTTTGTAGAGACCCAAAATTTGAGTTTATATACCAAATATGATTTAGGACTTTGAGGATGAATAATGGACTAATCATGTTTGAAACAAAACATATGCATTTAAACAGATAAACACAAATAAAGCTACTTATATAACAATTAGCACATAAACAAAATATAACTCGTCCTAATATGCATATGTGACCCTTTATGCCAAGTGTAGGCCTAACGGTTTGAAGGATGTATTACACCATTTGAAACTTTCTATTGCCCCAAAAAAATTATAACTTTTATAAATAAATTGAATGAGGATACATAATAGAAAAAAGGGGATACAAATAATCAGTCCCACATAGGGGTACAATACTTAATAAGCCTTCAAATAAATCTTTACAATACTAAACTAAGCCTTCAAATAAATCTTTCTCTTCTTGGATTTCTTGACATTCATAAGCATCGTGAAGATCCAACTTTGACTAAACTAAGCTAGTAAATAAACTCTCAACCCCAAGGAACAATGGTTCATCAAATAGCTTATACAACCTTCAAATTTTAAACACATAAATATAATCGTCCATTTGGGTCGAGGACAACTATGGACTCAAGGTGGTCCGTGTAATGGGCCCAACACGCTGTACATGTTGGGTCGCCTTAAGTGAATACTCCCACAGGGTCTTGGTTTCGCTCTACTCTAGGGTGGACTAAGAGTGGGTCTTGAGAAGACTGGGATCCTAGGCGGACAACCTGAGTTAGAAATTATGACAATCGCTGGAGGCATAACGAAACAATAAACTGTCACTTTTTCCAAAAAGGGTTAAGGTATTTAAAAGTCTGGATGCGGGTTAGCAAAGTCATTCTTTAAATACACAAGGTGATATTGGAAAATTCCATAAAATGCAATGACAATTAAACCTTCAAATTTAAAAAAAATAAAGTGCAAATAACAAAAATTAAAATTTTCAAATATTTAGTCAAATAAGTCAAATCTAGTGTTAGAACCTAATTAAATCCCCAGCGGAGTCGTCATTTCTATTAATTATAAAAATGACTTTTTAGGAAAAAATTGATTGAAACTTATTTAATTTAAGAAAAATCAAATTACCAAAGAATAAGAAAACAGAGTCGTCATATAATTTTTTAAAAAAATAAATTAAGAAAACTTTAAAAAGATCTTAAGATCCTAGTAGAAAAAGTCCTAAAATTTTAGAGAAAATGGATAAGGATTCCTATTACTATTGTAAGAAGATATTAACACTTAAAATAACCACTAACACGTAACTTCATAAGGTTCACACAATAATTCGGGACTAGCATGAAGCTTTTTGGCAACAAAAATAGTAATAAAAGAAAGAGTAGCACCTGGGTATATCTGAAACGACCCCAAAAAGTAACCGAAAATGTGTCTCAGAAGTGCTCAAAATCGTAATTTTCATATATCTCAAAATCGGTGCGTGATTTTGAAATCCGACTTCATATTCTTTTCAGCGATTTAAGACTTAATTTGACTAATTATTCAAAAACTAGTTTAGGGTAATTTGAGTAAAAGCTTATTTAAATAAATTAAATAATTTATGAAAAGGCTAAAATAACCCATTTTTGAAAAGAGATCAATAACCTGGACCATCTTAAAATGAATTAGAATTTTTGAAAATAATTAAATAAAATAAAACACACAGTTATCAACAAAATAATTAACATAAAATAGTTCATCGTTTGGGAAATTTAATTAAGTTAAAACAACAATTAAGAGTTAGAAGTTATTACAACAAATAATTATTAAATAAATAAGGAAGTGAAAGATTTTTGGGCCCAAGTTTGGTTGTTGTACACCTGGACCAGTCACTTGGGCCTGCAGCTTCTGTTTTGGGCCTTCTAACCCTTTTTTTGTGCTGTAATTATATGTATACGACCGCTGCATCTTATATGTATATCATTGTATGTACTGATTTTCTGATATATTTGCATCTATATAGGTTGCATTTCAACCCCTTTTGTCTTCACCCTCAGTAGATAAACTCTCCTGTACATTTCAGCATATATCAGTTGTATACCATCTATATATCAGTATATACAGTTGGGTATTGTGCCTCCAAGACTTGTAACCAGGTCCCAAGCCTTCTTTGGTGCAGTGTTACTGGGATGCTAATGAGCTCACAGAACTTCTCACCACAACAATTTTAAGAATAGGAACCCGACAGTGTTTGGCTATGAGCTGTAGTCTTCAAAAATTTCTTATTTCTGGAAACAAAATGTAATGTTCTTGGAGGTGAGGGGTGGCTCTGTGACTGAAAATTTAGTGCATGTTTTTTGTGAGGAACCGCTGCCCTAAAATGATAGAGAGGAGGAAATTTTATAGGCGAAATTAGGGTCCTTTTTTTGGGAAGGGGGAGGGGGAGTTTGAGATAAGAATTAGGGATTTTGAGATTCAAAATTTGAACATTGGGGGTGCCATTTTCAAGGTCAATGGGGCTGGGCCTTGCTACTTTTGTTGAAGCTTTCGCTGGGTTTGCAGGTTGTCGTTGTTCGTCAGAGAGGGGAGGATGAAAAGGGTAAGTGTGCGCGTGAAAGGAGAGAAAGAAAGAGGGATTAAAAGAATTGGGGCACATGTGGATCACTTAGGTCTAATATGCTTGCATAGATGAGTTTATTGTATGAGTTGGTTGAAAATGAGGTTGGACCGGGTTTTGGAAAATTTTTGGGCCAAAATTTGTCCAAAATGGGTATGAAATTGGTATGAAAAGGGGCTAAAATGGGCTCAAAGGGTAGGGGAATTGAATTTAAAATTAGACCATTTAGGAATTTCAAGAGGTAGCCAAATTGAGTTAACTAATCAATTTGACTGTAAGATGGATTTAATATTAATCAATTAAACAGATTCATAAAATTAACGAAATGAAATAATTAACTCAACTAAAAGCTAATTAATTTTGAAAAATAATTTAGAATTAAACTAAAATGATTTAAAAATCTTTTGAAAAGACTTTTGAAAAATTATTTAAAAATTCAATAATTGTATAATATATATAAATAAAACTATAAGACTTAAAATACTAAAATTACTCAAGTAATATTTTTTTAATTTTTTTCAAAGAATTATTTCTAATTGTTGAAAAATTCAAGAAGCTCAATAATTAATTTATACTGTGAAACATAAAAATTGGATGTCAACAATAGCATCTCGTCGATTTTATTACTTCTGGGCGTGGAAATTGACCTAAGAGAAGTGACAGAATCAGATTCGGAGTTTGTATGTGGAAATGAGGTCGAAAGTTGAAAAAGTTGGTTTAAAATGGGCTAAGTTTGACTTTGATCCATGATTGGAGTTCAGATGCTCAGTTTGAAAATCTGATAGTTCGCTATATTCAAAGGATGATTTTAGGCCTATGAAAGACATTATCATATTTTTTAGGGGTCCCTAGGGCATTTTGATCATTTGAGGTCCTAAACTAGTTTCATTGCGATTAATGGGTCATCAAGTCAAGGAGATCTCAAATTTGATTTTTTGATAATTCCATTGATTGTGAAATGTATTTTCTGATCAATTTGCACTATTGGTTCATATTTATAGGATTTCGGACGAGTTTCGAGTATCAAAAACATGTTTTAAAGGGTGTTGGTGTAAGTTGACCGCAGTGAACGTACGGTCAATGTGGCCAACACGGGTCAAACTTGGTCAACAACCTTTTTTTTTATTGTTGAAAATATCCCCCTTCTTCCCCATTTTGGATCACTCTGCCATTTTCTTTCACTTTTAAGTTCTAAAAGCTTGGAGGAGCAATTTTGAACGAGATTTTTTGTGGCTTTTCATTTGGGTAAGCTTCCTAAACACTAAATCTTCGATTTTCAGTATTTAAATTGTTATTTTGATTTGAAATTTTTTGTTTCAACCCTCCAATACTTATGAATTTTTAAGAATATGATTCAAACTTTAAATGATAATTTCTCACTCAATTTCTATTCAAATTTTATTAAATTTCATCGACAAACTCCATTTTTTGTGTAGAACCTAATTTTGAGCTCAATTTCCATATTTGGGATTTATGAAAAATAACCTAATTTTTGACCATTTTGCACTCAAACCTAATTCCTATCAATATGGGTATCAAATGACTCATTTTGACGCATATATCTCATTTTTTATGGTGGTTTAATGTTTTGGAGTCGTTTTGTGGATTTATTTATCCAATTTACTAGTTCATGTGCAGTTCAACCTTCGAGATAGGCTTGGCTCATCCTCCTTGGGATTGAGTTTAGGATGTTGAGTTTCTTTATATGCTAAGCCATGAGATTGGATTGATTCATGGGAAATTAACTTTTGTGGTGATAATTATGAGAAAAAGTGATGCTTATTGTATTGATAATGCATGATATCTTGTCATAATTGTGATTGGGAATATTTATTGGCATTTGAGGCACTAGTTGAGATATTTGTGATAAATTGAGACTTGTGAAGTCATATAGAATTATTTATTTGATTAGGCATGGTAAAATTGGAAAATTGATGAAATTGATGAAATTTGATACTTGAGGCTTATTGGGAACTCGTGGCTCTTAATTGTGGTATATATACATTATACTTGAGAATTGTGATCACTGGCTTATTTGATATTCTATTAGATGGTTGTGATATATTAAAATTGTGAAATTTATGTCACGCCCAAGTCCCATTAGGGCGAATTGGCACCCGTTGCCGATAAGGCCCGGGAGAACCAACCTATATCTATGCGCTTCCTATACATACTATAAGGGATTTCTGCGTTTGACATGCCTTTAAGAAGATAAACAGTGATAACAAGCCAAAAGAAAATGCATATGACAAGGCCGTTGGGGCCACGGTATTTAAAGTACGAGACATGACCACACTTTCCTTTACATAGTCTACAAGGCCTCTAGATAAGAGAAATTATCTGACAAGGATCGGAATAGACCCCGCCTCAATTATCTATACAATATAAGCATATAAGCTCTAGACATGTACAAAGCCCCGAAGCAACCTGGAGCTTGGCAACAGCGGCTCGATATCATGTACTCCTACTGGGGAGATCTACTAGCAGTTGTACCTGCAACATGAAATGCAGGTCCCCCGTAAGGGACGTCAGTATGAGATAATGTACTGAGTATGTAAGGCAGAATATACTGTATATAAAGTAATAACTCAAATGAAACCAGGCACCGGTATAAGATTTGGGATCACCTTTGGTTATACTGTGGAATCATGTGCTTTATGTTCTTTATATTACTTTACGTTTACTATATAATCTGTGCACAGCTGTAAAACAAATAACCAACTGATCAGTGGTAAACTGTATCGGGATCGTCCCTAGCTAGGTTATTCCTTAACCCCTCGGGCTACTATCCATAATAAAATTTTTCCCTGGCTAGGTGATTCTTCCATCCCTCGGGATATCGGGATAGTCCTGGCTAGGTTCTTCCTTAACCCCCTTGGGCTACCAGCCATGATAGGATCGTCCCTAGCTAGGTGATTCTTCCACCCCCCTTGGGCTACCACCTATCAATAAACAATATGTTTTACCTTTCAATTACCTTTGAGATGGTTCTTTTGGTGGTCACAAAAAAAATTGGAGTTGTAGGACTGTATATGTAGCATGTGACATATAGGTAATCATAAGACAATATGACAATGAAAAGGAGTACGTTACACAAATAATAAAATGCGTATGAAATGAAACAACTCGTGAACTTTATCTAGTAATAAGAACCAACGTAACTTGGTATGCAAGCATATATACAGATTTGAAAGTGGTTATGCATGGAAGCATGTGAACATGTCAAAGAATGGAGACATGATTAATAGTTGTGTCGGAGTTGGTGAGTGCCTTTATGTACCAAAGAGAGATCTATGTTTCATGTCAAGTGATATGAAATCAAGTAACCTTACATACCTCGTTGTATGACCTTGTTAACACCTCGAGATAACCTTTCCTTCATCCAAATACTTATCTACAACATAGTAGGTGATAAAACTAGCATTAATAGCCAATAGATACACCTTGGCAGTCCAATCACACAATAAAACAATACAGGGATAGCAAGCGGGTATCTATAAACCCAAGTGTATTCTTCCAACCTCTACATCTCTAATCGTATTTCCCAACAAACATTCACATGTACACCTCATGACCAGCCCGTTTTAATGCCATAACAGTCCCACAACAGCCCATAAAGCATGACACATAACAATTTCATACAATCTAAACATGGACAGCATAACGTTACCTTCCTTCGCTACATTTCAACGTTGACAACTCCAAACCTATTCCAACTCTCACCAAACTGTTCCAGCAACATTTACATACATAAACTGACCTAAAACAGTATTATAACAGCAGTTAAGAAGTTATTAAGGATGTGAGCTAATAGCCTTACATACAATAGCCTGCAAGTTCCAATTAACACGATGCTTAAGATAACATGATAAAATGCACTTGTTAAATGAAACCAAAATCAGGGCAGAAACCTTAGGGTGATGTTTACAACTCAAACCATGTTAATAAAACCAATTTATATTCATAATATAATTCACAAACCATAGAGAAATCACCAAAACAAAGGCAAGTGTGCAATAACTTTCTACCCACATGTTGTCCAACAATTTCAGCAAGCATAACTAGTATCTATTTCTTATTTTTCATGATGAAACTATACTAAATACACAATTATAATTACTTACCTCTTTATTCAAGTTTTAGAGGCTCCTTAAGAACCCAAAAGGAGTCGTTTGGCTGCTTCACAAAGTTGAGAAAAGTTGAGAGGAAATTTAAAGAGCAAATCTGATTTTTGTGTAGTCAAGTTGAGAAATGACTTTTGGGAGCTGCTTTGACCCTTTTTTAAGGTGTGATTTGGCCAACCTAATGAGGAATTCTCTGCCTTAATTCACTAAGGAGGTGATGCAACTCCTTTCTCCTTTCATTTGGCCTTTTTGGGGCTCCAAATTGGTTGGACTTGGGCTGCCTATTTTCAGCTTCATTCTTCACTTGGGTTGGGCCCAAAGTATCCAAGAACTTGTGATGTCTTAGTCCCCCTTTAATATCCTCCTTGGGATAATCATATAATCCATTTATGATGTTAAAACATGGGCTAAAGTTACACCCTTAACACGTACTTTATTCATAATCGAACTCGGACAAATTCGACGTCGAGCCTCGTCTCCGTTTAACTAACAAATTTAAGCTAAACA